>JAVXUL010000001.1:14833598-14862416 GCA_035590515.1 Trichilia minutiflora
TTTAGTAAAAAATATTATAAATAAAGTATTAAAATTATAAATTAAATTTAAAGTATTTAAAAAAAATTAATTATTTTGGTTTAGAGGTTTTTATGATAAAAATTAGGAATTTGTATGATAAAAATTAAGAACTTATATGATAAAAGCATGTATTTTTATTTTGAGTGAAGGTGGATTTGTTATTTAAAAGAAAGATAGGTTTTTTTTTACTAGACAACGGCCAACGGGGTTGTTTGGCTTTTCTGAAATCCATAGGGGACAAACGTCATTCCCCCTTCTGAAAAAAACAAAAAAACAAAAAAAACGAATAGGTCCGTTAATACACGCACAGCGCATCATATGCATGCACGCTCCGTCGTTCCACCCGATAAACTAGAAGAATGTTGCCGTTGATAACCACGGGGCAATTGGCAATAGCGTTTTTGCTTCAAATAAATAACCAAAGTATTCAGGCCTCTGCCAGTGACATTGCATAATAATTCTTCGAGGGCATGGATATTTTTTAAATTTATGGGCATTTTTAAACAATATATAATTCAAATTAAAATAACCAAATATTTAATAAAACTGTCCTCGATTTGAATTGAATTTGCCATCCAACTTACAATGAATCGTATAAATGAACATACTCTTCGTTATAGGACTAAATAGAATGGAAACAAGACAAAAATTTGATTATATAATGAATACAAAACTACATGCACTAAGCAAGTTTCAAAGAGTGATTCATTATGGTACATGGATAATACCCAGACGCCGATAGACAAATCAAAAATCATATAATTTGAGAAAAGCCAGTAAGGAGATGCTTCAGCATAATGCAGCTCCAACGGCAAAATTTGAGACACTGATGGATAAATTCATAAGCCATGATCAATTTCTGGGTTATAATTGGGCTGCCGCCGTAGCCTGCACAGCTAACTGGTCCAACCAGGATAAGAAAAAATTCTGCTGTTTCATTCAATTAGCTGGCTAGAGGGTCCGTTCACATAACAGAACCACCCGAGACATGATGTAGACGGCAACTAATAAATTCCAATGTCAATAGCTGGTGCTTGGGTCCATCACCCGTTAACATCTGTGTCTCGAGGCTGGCAGTGAAGACGACCAGTTGAAAAAACAAGCATGACAAGTATCGAGTAGGTACACGAAAAATGAATGGTAACCTGGAAGGAAAATTTACAATAAAAGGATTTTGGACAATATTACAAACATTTCTTCGTTTTGTAAAAGAATAGATTATAAGGCCGCCTCATCAGTTTGACGACCAATTAATTACAGTTCCTATAAGAACAGTGAATGAATTCTTCAAATTATACAAATGCATCCCAATAAGAGGAATGTAAAACTGAAAAAGGAAAAGGTATGTAAAATAAATAGCAAACCACTGGTTTCTTAGAATTTAAAGTACCAAGGAGAATCCTATCTAATAGAAGGGGGAGGAGACTTAATTCTCTGATGGCACTATCTCCACCTAGTAGGAAGATGATTGGTCCTACCGCTATCGACATCACTTGTATCAGAGGCCCCTTGGCTTAATTGTTTATCACCTACTTTTCTTGCAATATCATGACTCTCTTCATTATAAGAGCTTGAAGGTTCTCTCGTGACTCGACGTTCCTAAAAATGACCACAAAGTTAGATAAATTGAATAGGAAATAAAGCCAAATAAATCTTGAAAGAGATTTTGTGCATACATCACGAAATAACAGGTCATCTGCCTCGAGCATGTGAATTACATGCCCCATTTTAGGCCTTTTCGTTGCATCAGGATCCACACATCGCAGAGCAACCAATAGAACACGTTTAAGTGCTTTAGAAGCAGGCATCTCAGGCAGTTTAGGATCAACTACTTCCTCAGAATTTCGATTTCCTACCTTGATCTTTAACCAATCAACCAAATTCACCTGCAATTGTATAGTTATTTTCAATTGATATTCCAGCAACAAAAGGGAACAGAATACATGGGTATAAAGAGAATAATTTATGCATCAATATTTACCTCCCCTTGTGGTCGACCATAATCAACAGGGTTTCTTCCAGAAATTATCTCCATTATAAGTATACCAAAGCTATAAATATCACTCTTTTCATTCAGCATCCCAGTGCATGCATACTCCGGTGCAACATAACTAAAAAACAACAAATAAAATTTAGTTACAAGGAGCTATTTGGTGTATTATTTCATGCTAGAGTTGAATGTTATTGATGGAAGGGAAAAGAGCATAAATAAATTGAAGCAAGAGTTGAACAGTTAAATGAACTTACCCAAATGTTCCCATCACACGAGTTGTTACATAACTCCTCTCTGAACATAAAAGTTTAGCAAGCCCAAAATCAGAAACCTTTGGGTTCCATTGGCGATCAAGTAGTATGTTACTAGATTTTATATCTCTATGGACAACCTTAGGTTCAAGACCCTCATGAAGGTACGCCAATCTGTAAGAATTGCAGTAAAATATAAATAACAAAAATGCAAAATACTTTGTGGCAATTTCATGCATCGATTCAATCACCCAGATAGAATTAAATCTACACCATAAATTACTGTACCCTTTTGCTGTTCCCAATATGATGTTCATACGAATATCCCATGTTAGCGGGCTGACCTCCCCGACATCTCCATGAAGCCATTGATCCAGATTGCCATTGTCAACATACTCATACACAAGCATCCTACAAAACAAAATCAGACAGCAAACACAATGACTTAACATTCGACAAAATATTTTGGAGGACAAACAAATCACTTATCTATACCTATATGCACCCTCAACACAGTATCCAAGCAATCTGACAAGATTCTTGTGTCGAACACGCCCAATTGCTTCCACCTCAACTTTAAATTCCTTCTCAGCTTGACCCCTGATAATATATCCACCTTATAAGCTAAGCAAAGATGAACAAATGAAGGTAGATTTCCTTATTTACATCACAAACCATAAACAGTTACTTGTGGAAAATGCAAGGCATTAAGGCAGTAAAAGTGTTAAGCAAAGGAAAAAAGTGGCATAATTTAATTTATGCGAAGTACAATAGTAGTCAAATATTCTAAATATGCTTCAATTCTTCCTGTCTACATGATCAATCCAGCTGTCCAGTTTATAAGAAAAATACTTAAAAGCAGCAAAGATTCTCTTTCTGTTTTTCCTAAAAGTATGCCTCTTTAAGGTACAGTTCTGCTACTAATACAAGACAAGAACAACCCAAAAAAAATATGTACAATCACTCAATCCTAAATCCAAAAAATTGCAGAAAAACAAGTTATATGGGCAAATATTACAAAAGTTTATATCTAAATCCACATCTTCTCTTCTGAAGAACCCCTAAAAGAGAAAAATCCACAGTCTCTGTCTAACTCCGTCTGACCTTCTTTGTTTTTCCGTGCAATCAAGTATAGATCAGAATCATATAATAAACTGAAATTTTTTTTTTGAATAATACCTGTTATTTAACAAATTCTTGACAGCAACTCTAATACCATCACTCAAAATCCCGCTGTACACAATCCCATATCCACCTTCACCGATCACATTCTCTTCACACAACCCATTCGTAGCAGCCTCAAGTTCTCTCAACGTATACCACCGACCCCATCCGAGATGCGAAACTTCTGGCCCCACGCTTCCGCTGGCAAACGACGCCGTCTCACACGCACTGCCCGTCCCTCTACTCTCTCCACTCGACGCCTTATCAGAGAACACCACACGGTGCTCGATCTTGCCAATATCCACTTGAATCTCGGGTACTGGAGCCGGATGGTGTACGATTTCCTGAATTTCCTTGGAGATGGGCGGAGTGTTTGCGATTTGCTTGGCCTGTTGTTGCTGAAGATGATGATTAAGCTTTTTCCGTCGCGAGGTTAAGCATAGAGAAAGGAGAAAGAGAGCGAGAACTATTAAAGAACCTAGTAAGATACCGATCACGACCCAAAGCCGAAGGCCGAAGATTGATGTCTTCTTTGAGAGCTCCGTGTTGACAAAGGCTGTGTCATATACCGACATTTTAATTTTCCGTCGACCGAAGAAACTGGGAAAAGAAAATTATCAACTAAAATTCTTTAGGCACTTGCTTTGGCTTTGGTCGTGAGTGACTGACTAAGTGGAGAGAGAGAGACACTGAGAGAGAGAGAGAGAAGAGAAAATTATAGCACGTAACCGTAGTTAAGGATAGATGAGCTGTCTGTCTGTTTCTGTCTAACCGGGGTTGTAAAGTGCGGTTGGATACGCTCAAATGACGTCTACGTTCTATCCGTGGGGAAGTGTGTTTGTGGGAGCTTCGGCTTCTACTAGAAGTCACGCACCCTGTCACGACTTAACGGAACGGAAGGGTAACCTGTTAATATACGGGGGAATCTCAAATTCCTCCTATAAAATAAAATAATACCACACATCTCATACGAGGTGTGTAACATTATTTTATTTTATAGGAAAATCTATCATTTCCCATTAATATATTTATTGCGATTGGATTATTAGATTTAGTAAACGGATAAACGAATATAAATTTTATTTTATTTTATTTTATTTATTATCGTCCATATTCATATTCTCAAAAAAAAAATACAAATATTCATATTTATATAGATATTTACATATTTTAAATTTATTTTATAATTAATAATTTTAAATACTTTAAATTTTATTTTTTAAATAAAATAAAATAAACAAACTAACTTACTAACCTAAGAAGATTAACATTATAACCTGCAACAAAATAAGTTATCAAGTCAACAAAAAATTATAAATAACAACTCAATATACAAGAACAAAAATTTTAATTATTTCAAATTTTATACTTCTTAATCAAAATGACATGATTTTAAAAATGGATAAAATAAATATTTATTTATTTATTTTATAATATTTGTGAGTATTTTTATTTATATTTGATCTGTTTTTAAAAAAAAATATTTGTTTTATTTATTTTTAATATAAATATTCGTTTTTCTTAAAATTATATCCTCAAAATTGTTATTCCTATCCATTATATATGCAAAATATAAATAGGAATCTGTATTTTACTTCTTGTTAATAATTATTAAAAAATAATACGTTTTCTTTTTAAATTTATCATATTAACACGTTTAGAATGACGAATGCATAGAAATATGATGCGAGGGAGGGGGAGAGTAGACATGTAAGTTATGCCAAGTCTAAGATAACCTGGAGCCCTGCTTGCATCGTACGCCGTTAGGGAGAAGTTTGGAATTACACTGTTGGATCACAAATAGGACAGTTGATGCCACGTGGAAAGAGAAACAAACAACAAAATCATATTGGATAGATGGGATCCACTAGAGGAAGACTTTGGACAGAGGCACTTCGCTTAATTAGCATGCCCTTGGCCTCTATTTTTTTTTTTAATTTAAATTAACTTGGACAGTGGATGGCATTATAAATCTGATACTTATCATATACAAAGGGCGAACAATCAATCACTTTGAAAATCTTTAATAATATTCTATTGAATCAAAGATAATAGAACAAAAACTCGTAATACGTAGTGGAAAGAAAGACCACCCAAAGAATGGAGTAGACAGCAGGGTTTATGGCGCGGCCTACTCAGAATTTGATAGTGATTTGTTGGCTGTTTTGCATCATTTGACGGTTGGGCTTTCTTGAAGCTTTAGCTAAAACGATATTCTTCTCTTTCCTCATCACCAATTCTCTTTTTATTTATTTATTTTTTTCCATCAGATTGAAGTTACACCAAAAGTTATGCGTTAATCTACTTTGAAGTGTAATCAGATGCCTTTCTTCTCTTAATGGCGCACGCACAACTATCACCTACATTAAATTATTGTCACCAAAGAACCTTAAGAACGAATATCAGTTTCTTTAGCATGTATGATTAAATATCTTAATCAATGGACATCTCCCTTACGATTTGACCGGCCAACTTTCAGAAGTTTCTGCCACAAATTTCAATGGACCATCGCCACAGAGGCATTTGATCCAGCGGGCACATTCAATCGACAAAAATAACCAGATTACTAGTTCTTAAGTCAGACCACTAAATGATTACGTTTCTTCTTTTCATTTTCTTTTAATGAAAAAAAATCCCTAATAAAATTTAGGTATCGCAAGCAAAATTTTAAAATATTTCCCACTAAAACCACAGAACAATCTAATGGATTGAAGGCAAACCGAAATTCTATGATCATGTGCTCATGCATGCACAAAATATATAATCCCTTCCCTTTCCCTTCCTCTTAACCAATTCCATGTAAAGTTAGTTCCTGACGAAGCATACAAGTGTTTTAGTACCCTGAAGTAGAGGAATGCAAACTCCAACATATCTCAATACAGAAATTAATATTACAGCTGCCGTCTCTATGATTGCACTTTATCTTTGTGGATTGTAACAAAATGAACTAAAAAACGGGCTGGCTACCCATATTTGCCTAAATCAGTCTTCTTTCTTATCGGGTTCGTCAATTGCGGCCAGTCTTTCAACAAGGGGTGGATGAGAATAGTGATAAGCCGAATACCAAGGATCTGTATTCATAGCAGACAAATTTTCTTCCTGGAAAAAATCATAGAGTACTCATCAATAAACCCACAAATTATTCTCTGTAACATTTTATTGCAGTTTCAACAATTTTAATAGCAAGTACAGAATACAATAGAAGAAAGAATTTGATTAAATGAAGCTTAATCATACCTGTTGGGATCCTAAAACCATATCCTACAATATTATACTGACTTAAATGTAACAATAGAAAGATGCAAGTACGGCAACTTATACCACAATAAATTAAACAAGACAAATCAATCACGTGGAGCTTGATTATTAGCCCAAATGGTTGGGACCCATGCACACAGGAAAAATATTCAAAGCAACTGATAAGAGAAGAACTAAATCACAGCACAGAAAAAAGGCTCTATATTTAGGAATTAATATTAGAGTAATAGTGATAAATCACCTGTAGTTTAACAAGACCAGCACGAAGAGCAGAGGCATAACCTAGCTTCTTAGCAAAGGCATCAGCCTACATATAACAAATACATTTACTAAGATAAATATTCACAAAACACAGTAAAGCAAATGAGAAAAATAAAAGGGAGGATAAAACCCAGAAACTTGGCCACAGCTCGAAAGGAAGTTACCTGAAATTCAAAAGATCGGCTCACAAGATTAAGACCAAAGCTTACAAGGTGTTGGATTGGTATTACTGTATGCTGCAAACAACCAGATAAGATAAATTGTTAAAAAGCTCTTATGGGGAAAGATTATTTTTCTATTCACAACAGAACAAGTGAAAATTGGAGAGCTACACCAAAGAATCCGAACTGCAACCAAAGTGCGTGGAAGTTACATCAGCAATGCAAATGCTATTTCCATTGTTTAATTCTAAAACCTTCTACATATTGTTTTCTTCACCAGCCTTTTTTTATTTTTTTCCTTTTTCCATTCACTCCCCAGCTCTTAATTACAAAGTTTAACACATTAACAAAGAAGCCACAAGTGATCAACCAAATTGAATCAAGCATAATTTTAACAATATACTCTGGAACAAAATATAATCTATATTTTGCAAGAAAAACATAGCCTTTTAATAAATAAAGCACACACATATCAAACTTTAGCATAATTTTAACAAGATACCAAAATGGAGCAAGTCGTATATAAGAAAAGATTAGCATAGTAAGAGTACAGGTAACTGAAAAAATATTGTTTAATAATGCAAACATATAAAGAAAAACAAAAATAACACATCATCTAAGACCTAAAACATGCAAATATGCAGACTAGTAGATTTCTTATACAACTAATAATACCTGAAAGATGATTAAACCAATCAGTACAGGCTGTGTGTCAAACCCAAAACTTTGGAAGAGATCAGTCGAGTTCCTTACAAGGGTATATCCTCCAAATTGCAATAGTGTAAGAATCTGTCAAATAAGAGAAACAAAGATACTCCTCAAAGACAATAGGATAACATCATTGTTTCTTCCTGATATTTAAAATATGATCTGTTAATTGTCAAAGGTAACTATTGAATCAGAAAAAGTACATTCGCATATAACCCAATAAACTCCAGGAACATAAAAAAGGCAACAAATAAATAATGGCCTATAACAAGAACACTGCATACAAAAAAATGCACGAAAGTGTAACAGCATAAGCCATGGGAATAGGAAAAAATCAACAAAATGAATGAAGGCAGGCAGCCAGAACACCCAATGCTTTGCAGTTTATGTGCCCTGTTGCTTTGATCTGAATTCAGTGCTCTAAAGATGAGATTAACACCTTCTCCACAAAGGTAAAAACACACCAAAAGAAAAGAGGAAAAACAGAACAACTATTGAACTAAAACATGTAATAAGATTTAAAACTTTCCTCTTATTTTGCAATCTGTGTTCATTTAAACAACTAATAATTGCTTTACCACTAATTGAATATCTACAACCCAAAGGAATTTAAATACATCAATATAGTATTATATCTAGTATTAATTCTTCTTAAGAGGACAATAGCATACCTGAACAGCAATGAAAGAGTACAATGTATGATTAAGTTTCCAGTGGCCAAGCTCATGGGCAATGACAGCAACAATTTCGTCATCATTTTTGCACTGTTGAAGATAACTTGATTATATAAGATTGTTACAAATGAAAAACAGAACGGCAGCAGTTTAACTAATGAATAATGGAATCAGGCACGCACTGCATGAATGGAGCACAAAAGATATCCACAGTGCTGCAGAGACGTGTGGTGGTTGATAAAAAGGCAGATAGTCAACTATTTGTCCTAATATTCTGATGTGTGTGCGTGTGTATGTATAGATATATGTTTATATGTATATTGTACATATATGTATATGTACACGTACATGTACACACAGACACAATTATATATCTCTGCATGTGTGCGTGTACATACAATGTGTGTGTGTATGTATGTATTTATGCTAAAAAAACATAAACCTTAATCAATTTGCTAAGGACATTTAGAAATCATTAAATATATTTTATCAAATGAGCCAAAACTCCACTAAAAAATGGTTAAAACAACCTCTCATATTATAGCTCTTAGTTCAATGAGTCAGCGGTAAGATGATACAGATCAGAAGTTCTACCCCGTCAGAACCAATAAACTTATAACAATAAACTGCATGCTCCAACATTTAGTCATTTGATTGAAACTATGTAGTATCCATGCTTTACTCAATCTTAAATAATGGCATGATAAAAATATAAGAAGAATGAAAACTTTTCACAACTTCACCTGCTGTATCAAAGTGTCATAGAGGACGATTCGCTTGTTCTTAAAGAATCCATACATATAGGCCTGCATGAAAGACAAATCAGTGTATCCCAAAAATTAAATCTAAAAAAGTACACGGAATGAGAAACCAGACAAATTTTCACTCTCCCAAATGGAAAAAGACAACAATGCATGTACTGTCCTTTATTATTTCAATTTCAAATACACAAAAAATTTACCTATTTCATGCAACGCCAGCATTTAGCAATACTCCAAAAATCATATAAATTGCTTGGATAAATGTAAATCCTTTTCACATTGCCAATGAAAACTATGATTATTTATGCAAGGATCCCTCAACACTATAGGGGTCAAAGTAAATGCGATTCTTTTCATACTCCAAAAGGAAACACAAGAGAATTTTACTTCAGATCAGAGTAAATGCAACAACACTTGGGGACCCAGTAAATGCACAAGAATCAAATCCTCACATTGCTATGGCTGGACCTTGTGGATCCATCAACAACAAACAACTTTTTTAAAGGAAACTTGAGGGAGGCAGCAAGTTGCTCAATTTTCTGCCTTAGTTCACCTTCTGGAAGCTATTTCACAGCATAACCAAAGGAAAAAAAAAGATCAACAATTCAAACATGTTACATTATTGAATGGATTAATCATGGTAAGAACCACAGATACTTACAGGGGTAAACTTATTGAATAGTGGGGCTATCAGAACAGGGTAAATTGTCATCATCACAAGTGAGAGAACAAACATAAATGCCCAAAGATAGATGGCCAGATAAGGACCTCCTTTCTGCAGCCATGCAAAGGAAACTTAACATTGTGAAGTAAAACCAACAGCATAATAAATAATTAAATACAATTATTCTGACATTAAATAGGACTAAATTCAGGAACAAAGACCAAAATACAGACACTGATAGTAATCATAGGCTTAACATGATTGCTTGTTACATCAATACCAGCAGACGTTCATACCTGAACGATGACAATGATTGCAGAAACAATAGGCGGGCCAAGCACAATAGATAGGCACATTCCTTTGATCATATCCCTAAAAAATAACCATATTGTTTGCTGCAAAACAGGCAACAGAAGTCAATATTGTGAAGAAGAAACCAATGAGGCATAAACCAAAAGAAGAAATGAGGAATTTACACCAGGCACCAGAGGAATCGGTAATGACACAGATGCACAAAATGAAGATTTTATTAAACAGGAAATAATAAAACACAATATGAGAGGAGGATTCAAGTATGAATACATACTTTATTGAAACCGTGGCGGGCCTCGATCACAAAGGTTGAATAGAGAGAAAATGGCAAATCAGTGACCTGCACAGATATTTTCAAACAAACAATCAGCAGTAGTTTATTGCAGTTATAATCCATTTATTTTATGATAACCATACAAGGTCACTAGCTTACAGCTCCAAAAGCCTACTGCTACAGCAGAGCAGAAAGCAATCTTTGCATCATGTTAGGACCATCGTAATTAGTGGATACTGAACAGCACTTACATCAATTGTCTGGTAAAAGCAGAAATTACATACACCTATGGTATTTTGATTTCATGACAAAATATCATACAATTAATGTAAGAGTAATGCTAGAGACCCCAAGTTGTATCCCAAGATTAATATCCTAAGTGATATGATAGTAGAGATGTCCATTACAAAATCAAACACGTTAATATCTGAAAGGTTAATAAAAAGTTATCATGTACACACCTGGGACCATAACATAACGCCAGCCAAAAATGCCAGGGTGTGCATGATTTCATTATCTGCATCAAGCCCAACTAAAACCAGAAAGTTCCCTGATTTCTGCAATCACAAGGAAAGTCAGGTTGTGATAATACAACTTCAAGGAACTGTTTACTAACACTAAACCCATTGACTTACCTTCCAAAACCAAGGCAATATCCGGAATAACAAAATTGCTGAGTCCATCAGTATGGTCACAAATTCATGAACGAAATGAAAGTGGCTGGAAGTTCAGAGAGATGCATCAGCATAAATCATTGATGGAAACCAAAAAAAGAAGTAAGGACAAATATTATCAAAGTCAGAACAAGCTAAAGAAAGCTTTATGATCAGATATCAATGGTTAGAAGTCATTCTATCTAAAGAGTTGTCACAAATGACAGAGATAGACCTTTTATCAAGACTATAGGCTCGAGACTTCTCAAATTTATCCTGGCTGATTACTCCCACTAAAGTTTTTGGAAGTGTAGGCAGCTTGAGTGCAGAATGTTGCCGCAAATCCAGATACGTTTCAAAAAAGTACATCAATATCATAAATCCTGTAAAAGATAGTGTGAATAAGGGAAACAAACATAAACAGCACCACAATAAAAAATACAAACAAATATCAACCACAAAAAGTGAGGAGATTCAAACGAAAATATTATTAAATCCTAAAATCATGAGCCAGCCAAAGTTTTTCCAACATTTTACTCCATAGGAGATGGAACCTTTTTCACATTTTACTCCATAGGATAGGAAATGGAAGCTTTCTCGATATTAAAAAAATGATATTGAACAAAAACATGGGAAAAAGGAGTACTTCTAGAGATCCCAAAACTTATCCCAATTCCCAACTACATCCAAAATGGCCTTACATTCATTAGCTATATAGTTCAGCTGTGGAACAAATGATCTAGAATATTATAAAAATTTCATTGTCCAACTTCCAATAGACGAATGTCATTTATTACACATCTAAACCATCCACTTGATGAATGTCGTGTTATTTAGAATACACTTTATGAAAGATAGTTCCATGTCTAGGTTTATTCCTACAAAAAATAAATATATAACGGTACAACCTACAACAATTCTTCATTTGACCAGCATTCAACAACTTTTTCCTCACTTTTTCTTCACCTCCCTCCATTTGGTTGCAGCAAAAATCAATTAATGAAATCTTGACTCCCAATTCTATTTCATTTAGGTTTTTTAAATAATTGAACCCAAAATTCTAAATAATCAAATAAAAAAAAAATCTACTATCTTTACCGAAACCAAGAAATCCCACTTTTCAACAAAAAAAAACATCAGAGCAACTAAATTCTAAACTCTAAATTGCTAGAAAACATCTGCGTGTCATAGTGTAAAAAAACCCTAAAATCTACATAATACACCTCGAACTCTTGACATTTGAACGAAAAAAGAGAAAGAAAGAAAATTCTAGCACCAGGGCCTTGTAGAACGAAACAATTAGAAATATTACATAGAGAACAATAAAATGAATGTGAAGAACAACTCGACTACAAATCTCACTAAGCATAAGACAGCCAAGAGAAAGAAAATAAAAGAAATTGATAAATTAACAATAAAATGAATTAATATGGCGTACCGACGACAGCTTCCATGTACGGAAACTCCATAACTGAGTTATAATTCGCAGAGAATTTGCAAAAGAGATTTTTAGAGCGAGAAGAAAAATGGAAGGGTGATATTTATAGGTAAAGACGACTACAATTTAAGCGAAAGGAAACTAGCAACATGAAGATGATATATATGGCGTGTCCAAAACCCAACTCCTCCTTCACGGTTTGACCCGTTTAAAATGACACTCTTTTTTTTTTCCGGGTTTCCCGTCAAACGACAACGTTTGTAATTTTTATCCCTCAAATTCTTAATTATTCGAGTAATCTAATATCTTTATAAGATATTCATAAGATCTAGGTAAATATCAATGGCTCTCATTTTAAATTGTATGTAGTTACCCATATAATAAATTATTAAATATTATATTTTGAAACTTTTTCACTATGTAAAACTAAGGCTAAAATTTTTTAACTCAAATATTTAATTAAAAATTAAAAACAGATTGATAGTTGCCAGCCAATTTAAAACTTGTTAGAATTTTCAAGTTGAGTGGCATATATGAATAGGAACTAAAAATAACTTTTTGATAATGTGCAGATGCAAAAATATTCTAATACGGCTATAAATTCATAAAGATTTATACCAGAGTACAAGGAGACATAGATATCAATGTAAGGAACCCAGTTACAACCATAATCCTATGCTCATTTTGGCTTTTGAAATTATTTTCTACAGTAGAAGCACTCAGAGAACTTGGCGTACAAACTACAAAGTGAGTTCGTATTCCTCAAACTCCTGATTTCCGGTGCCAAAATCCCCTGCTGGGCCACAGAATTTTCTTTAATAATGCCAGTTTTGGATCATTCCAGTGCTCTACATGCCTGAAAGCTTTTAATCTTGTATTGAACTAAAATGGTAATTGGTAAGTTAAAAAGACAGAACAGAATGTTTAGAAATGAAAACAGTTACCTGCATACTTTTCCGGCGTTTAAATCAAAATAATACTCCGTATATCCAGTTGTTGCAACATAGTTTAAAATAGTCTGATTAAATAAGGTAGATGCAGTTGACAATATCATTAACATGCATTGTCTGGCTTGATGTTTTTTGGTCAGTCACTTGGTTTTAATTTGAGCAAAGCAAGGTTTGCAGAAAATTTTCACTAACAAACCCATGCTTCGCCAGTCTGTAACGGTTCAAAGATAGGGTGAAGAGTTTCATGCAGCCATGATGCTTTCAATGGTTTAGATCATTGTAAAACGATAGACACCAAAAAGGATCAGTGATCATATCATCTGCCTTTAATCATTGATGTAAATCAGTAAATGCACATATCGTACCAGAAAGGATTAGCCGCCACAACTAAATCGCCAGTGTCCTATTCCTTTATCTTGTGACCAAATACAAAAACCAACGGTTCTATTGCTAATAGTTATGAAAGAAAATTCGGAGTTTGTTGAGTAGATTGAAGCTGCAGCAAACACAATCATGCCCCACAATTTAGGAATTCCATGCAGTTTTACATCCAAAATAGCCAAAATAAGAAACTACGTATAACGAAGCAACGAACTAATTAGATTCTCTAAGCTCACCTCAAAATCCTCCCATTTCATAAGCTTAATATTTGACTTGTCAATAAGCGATCCAAAATTTGTGCAATTCCGTTTGAAACGGCGAAGTCCTCTAAAAGAACATGCTGGATCAGCAAACTCACAATCCTCTTCATAAGCATCAAGTGTGGTCTCTTGACATTGGAGAAGATTCAATTGGGCTGTCAAAAGGCAAGATTTATGCAATCTGGTTGTAAGGTACTCACATCAGAGTTGGCGGCTTACATTGCCTATGCTTTTGTGCACAGAGAATCAGTAAGGGCCACAGAGAGATTTGTTCAGTGAATTGATTGTGGTAAAACAGTACGGAAAACAGGAGACTAAATGCAATTATTATTGAAGCAAATGCATATTACCAAATCTTAAAGTGGGATTTACACTCACCAGCATAGCTAACTGAATCAGGTGATTAGACATAACACATCAGCAAAGCAATTTCCAAAATGCTATTTTGATCTTGAAATCACAAGAAAACCGAGTTTCTAAAGGATTCCGGGTAAAAGCAAGTTTCCACACGCAAAATTCCGAAATTTTGTTCCAATCCTCAATTTGCTTGGCCTCCCAATCAATAATCAGAATTTCATTGCATCAATTAAAACCCAGTCAGTCACTGGATCATATTCAATTGTGGAAAAGCAAACAATCTCTGTTTTTAAAGAAGCTAAGAAAATTTTCAAGTCCCATATGATGGAAACTCCAAACTGTTCATTTTTAAGCACACCCCGAAAATCTCATTTTTCTTCACTCCTATTTACAAGGGAGAAATTTTCTGGCACATAGCTGTAAATCACGGGCAACGCTACCAAATGGTGAGTTTGCTAACGTTTGCAGGTCGTAACTCAAAATCCATTCAATTTTATCATTAGAGAATAGTTCAAACCGAGGGAACTGTGAATTAGCTATTTGCTAGGATCAAACCGATGGGATCTTCCCTTTTCAAATTTAGTGAATATCCATGTGGTTCCAAGAGTTCTATAGATTGGCAGAAGAGTAAAATCCATCTTACTTACCAAAATACATAAGCAGGAAATGAAAGATTTACTCTGATGCCTCATTGAATGCAGGTGTCTAAATTTACAACAACAATCTACTATGAATCGAGTAATAAGTTTTGCTATTTGACAAAATCAAAGATTCAATCAAATGCATGAAAAATTCTATATCACAAACTATGGAGCACAGTACATGATTAAAAAAAAAACAAATCCAGAACTCTACCAAATTCTGGAATCGCCATATCCAAATTTTCATGCAAAAATTGCCTCATTCCACATTGAGAAATGATAAAGTTTTCCCCCCTCAAAAAAAAAAATCATGTCATTTATTCCCTGCTCCACAGAACGTTCCCTATACACTTTTCTTTGTTTTCTCATCTCATTTCTCCTTTTCCCCAACCTAAAGCCACCAAACAAATACAGCTGAAGGCTGGCTTGCAAGCCACATCATTTTTAAGCAATCATATAATCAGATGTTTTCACAGCTCACTTTAGCGTATCATTTCAATGACTGATGGTAAGATACAGAACTTCCTAGGAAGGAACCCTAAATACTCCCCATCAGACTGAACAAAAATGTTGCCACTGGCTGAAATGTCCTCCACTTCAATAGAACATACTCTGTCACAGAAATACAAAATTATGAACTCCAATTACTAAATTTAAATAACATTCAGCAACAGATTATACAATTATTAGCTATAGACTCAAATAAGCTAAGATTAACAGTCAAAACTGGAGTGACTTAGAAAAACAGAAAATTGGATCGGGCCAGAATTTAAAAGAAAAAATTGTAGAAAACCTCGGCTTTATTAGGGTACATGTCATGAATTGACTATCAAAAGTTTCAACCAACATATGGAGATTTACTTAACTGATGTCTTCTTCCTTTTTGCACTTTGCAGCTGTGTAATGGTTAAGATTTTTATAAAATTGGTGGTCAATTGTATTTAAGGTGGAAAATGACAAAATGTCCGTCTAAGGCGGCAATGGATTGTAAAAGTAACAAAAAGTGTAGCAACAAGCATTTTGAATGAGAAAATATATGACTGGGTGGCAATAACACAAGCCATCTCAGAATCACTGTAGAATGTTCTTCATCCATCAGAAAACATATGAAAGGAAAATAGAGAAAGATCATAGAGAACAATGCTCAACAGAAACTATATGATGCAGCTCCATTTATTGAGATAGAACTTGCCTTCTTGAAGTTACATTTTTCACCGACAAATGTGTCCCATTGTATAGTTTATGCAGTTTTAGAATAAAGTCATACCACTTGAAATCCTGAAGAAACACAACCTGCAAGGAAGACAAGTAAAACATTCAAATAAACCAGTAAAATAACACATTATGCTCAGTTATGGAGGAGTTCTACGGCAAACCATTCCACCTCAAAATTCCCACTGCAAGGGTCAGCATTTGGAGTAATTTTCATACCACCACCAAAGTATTTTCCATTTCCTATACAAAGAGCTGTAACTTGAGAATATTCTTCCCGCTCACCTTCATTGACCTAAATTTAAAACACTATCAAAGTTAAATGAGAACAAACATAATGGGCTCACAACAGTAAATCATGTTAAATAGCCAAAACTAAATGCTCTCATACTAAAGTGAACTTTATTACAGCTGCAGACTAAGGTACAGAATGTATTAAGAACAGTAGGAAAGGTGAACCATTACCCTATTAAATAGACTAACCTTGACTCTAAGATTCTGGTTTTGGTGACCCATGAAAGCTTGCAGAGCACCAATTACATAGCATAAGTTCCCAAACCTCTTATATCTTGAAGCATAATACCCTGCCTTTGCACTCCTGTGAATTTCCACAACAAAGAACATAAGACTACACTCCTCTGAGTTTCCATAACAAAGAACAACATAAGACTTTTACGATCAACATGTGCCTTTTGTTGAGGTCCAATTATGAAAATTCCTAAATATATCTTACAAATGAATGTCGGCAACATTTATGAAGTAGTGAGCTTCTCCGCTTTCTCCAGTAATAGCACCAACGTCAATGCGAGACCTCATTCCTGAAAAGAGAATATAGAATATCATTATAAGAAAGTATATGCGTCTAGTGGCTGCTATTTGAATTCTTTTAAAGTATAGCATTTCACTCAAAGAAAGTATCAAAGAGGGCAAAAGGGCAAGAGACGTACCTTTGGCTATTCGTTCAATGGCCTCATGAGGGTCATTTTTCCTAAACCAAAAAATAGGGGAAAAAATTGACTGCAAGAACAGTGAATTATAAACCACAGAAAATTCACCCAAAAAAGATCAGATTCAAGTAGGACAAACTAACCAGCCAAATGTTCTGGCAAAATCAGAACCAGTGCCTAAAGGTATAAGCTGTAGAAAGGTGCAGCATTATTATATCTGTGCTTAAGAAATCCATAGCAAGCAAGCGACAAATCTACTTGGATGATTTTGCAGTTAAGATAAAAGCACAAGAAGCAATTGGTACAACAAATGAATATAAGAGCAGTAACTTACACCAAGTGCAGTTGAATGAGCAGACTCTCTATTGTGATTAATAATGGGCTTTCCAGCCCAAAAAAATCCATTAACCACCTGCTTACAATGAACCACAGTGAAAGATTGGCCTTCTATCAAACATATATATTGATATTAGCAACAAAAAATATAGATATTTTTATTTCAAAATATTGTTCATATATCTTGTGCACATGAAAATCAAAGCTCTGAGTACAAAGCTTATAATACAAATTATTTAGGACAAGACATGGTTCAGCTAAAGTAAACAATATGAGGTCATTTATTGAAAAATCTGATGACAGATTTGTTTTCTCCATTTATCTATTTATTTATTTATCTTAGCATCCTCCCAAGTTCATCAGTGAGTGCATGTGTGTGTGTTTTTTTGAATAAAAAAACAGAAACTAAGAAAATGATCCCAGCCAAATCTACTGGATGAAGAAACTGTCAGGTTAGAAATAAATGAATAGTCTAACAGATGATATAGTGCTGTAGATTAGTAAATGTGATAAAAGAAATGAAGCAAGTTCCACCTCATGAAGTGTCCCATCACCTCCAACTGCAATTACAGCATCAGCACCCTCCCTTATCGCCTGCATACCATCAGATATGTAATATACAACTCACATTAAAATCAGCCTCTTAATAAACTTCACAGTCAACTTAAAATTGCTCTAATACCTACCTCCCTCGTAATGTCAATTGCATGAGAAGGACCCGATGTCAAAGATTCGCATATCTTGCAACAGTTTACAAGATATATTCAATTAGAAAACAATCCGAACCCACTCAGGTGCATTTACAGAGATATATGATAGACGTAACACATGCCAATGTCACAAGAGGGCCACCACAGAGAAACAGCTAAATTCTAGAGTACACGACTAAGATGCATCCAGCCTAAACTCATCGTGATCACAACACCATAAGGCACCCTACAATTATACAAATTATCCTGAAGTATAAATGCCTGCGTGTATAAGATCAAAAGAATGGCAGTATCTAAACTCAAATTACTGGAAAATTCAAACCATGAGTTGTTAAAGGCAAAAAGGACATGGGGTATCTTTTCTTTCTTATTTATTTGTCCTTTTGTTACGCTCCATCTACTATAAAACCCTTCAGTATTATCAACTAAATATTCCTAAGATGTAACATCCAAAACAATGAACATAGTTGAGAATTCATCAACAAGAGGTTTGATCCCAATATTCAAAGTTTAAATCGAAAATTCAACTTCATAGCCCAGAAAAGGTAATTGTCCTACACCTGCTCTAGTAACCACTCACTGTGCAATACAAAAGAAAGAGAGAGTAAGCAAATAATTCGCGTAATTATTACCTATATTGACATACTCATAAACACAAACGACATTGTAATTATCAAAAAAGACAAACAAAACTCACGTTGCAATCTACGCCGAGCCGAGACCTAAGATACGGAAGCAATTTTTTCCATTCGTTAACAGTTCTACCATTAGCACCTGCTCCAGTATAATTTCAGTCAAACAACAAATACTTCGCATTAGACACCACTTCCGTTCACTAAGAACCCGACTGACTTAACTAATTAACTTAAACTAACTTGTAAATTCTATTGGCGCCGTTCATATACAATAAAGAAAGCAAGAAAAAATATACCTCGAGGATTGACAACAAATACGAGATCGCGCCGTCGAGAAGAGGATGCAGCACCGCGGGAGATCAAATGGTCGGGGGAAAGATCAGAGGCCATGGGATGTTCTGCTCTGAAAACTGAGGGTTTTGCCATTGACAGTACTCCGCCCAATACAATCTGACAATAGCATATCATTTCTCTTTCATATGTTTGTTGTTACTTGTTAACTCTTTCTTGCACTATTCATTGCTTCTTGACCAGCATCACTTTAATACTCACATCTTAATGATAAAATTGAAGTGTAAAAAACATATAGAGGTTCTCTGGACTGGTTTTGTAATTGACTTTGGACTTAAATCTCGCGTAATGAATAAAATCGTGCCATTGTGTCCGCGTGCAGCAACACATATAATGAATTGACCAAATTCTCCTTGCACTCTTCCTCAATACCTATTCACGTCAGCGGATTGCATCGATTATTTAATATAAATAGAAAAATTATGCTTTTGCTTTTGAAAATATAAAAACTTAAATGTTATCATTCAGAAGAGATGCTTCGATTCTTTGACGACAATCATCACAATTATTATAAATTGAGATCGGTAAACTATAGGGCAGCAATTCGAATTTATCAGTAGATTTGAACCATGTCAAAGAAACGTATAATACATTAACATCAAAAAACACTAAATAAGGTAAATGAGTTGTATATTTGTAGCATCATTTTAACATATTTGTGATGTATAATATTTTTTAAAATACAATAAATACAACTAAATAAAATCTAAATATTCAAAAATTTTACTAAATTATAAATGAATTAAATTAGCATAATTAATTGGGTCATTAGCTTCAAACTCAACATGATGAGAGTAGTCATGTTATTGTTGTGCCGACGTTTAATAACAATCAACATCAACCTGCTAATTTCGTGCGAGTTCATGTCAGATTGACTGAGTCTGTTACAAATTATCACCCCTATCAGAATATAGATACCCTTACAAACTAACTATAATGGGGCAAAGAACGTGAAACAACAAATTTTTTTTTTATATAACTTTGCCTCAGAGATTTTATAAGTACAAGGAAACAACACCAGCTAGGGTGAATGGCAACTTAACATCATTGTTGCTGGCTTATGTTTTAAACAATAAAGCAAGTACACTGGCTAATGAGATCCCACAATCTCTTGGGAAGAAAAATCGCTCATCTCCGAGACCTTACCTTTGATTTGGAATCAAAATGATGAGCCTTCAGCTTCTTCTTGCGAATTAGATTAGTGGGACCGCCACCCTCTCTAAATGGCATCCCCATGAGAGCCAAAAGTCTTTGGGCTTCTTTATCAGTTTTGGCAGTTGTTGTAATGCAAACATCCATTCCTCTTGGCTTACCAAGAGCATCATAGCTGATTTCAGGGAAAACACTCTGTTCACGGATGCCAATGCTGTAATTCCCATGTCCATCGAAGCTGTTCGGATTCACACCTTGAAAATCCCTTGTCCTGGGAAGCCCTAAGTTAATCAGGCGATCTAGAAACGCAAACATCAACTGTCATGTCATCCAAAAGATTCCATTAGATATATTTCATTCAAGTCTATGAGGAAGCAAATATGCTTTTTGGTATGTGGAACAAAAAGAAAGTAATGGTTTTCTACAACCCAGGCATGCAGAAAAATACAAAAAACACCAATAAGAAAATATGTTTGTGTGGTCATGTCTACAGCGATGCATGTTGGGATAGAGATGATCCATCTTTATGTCCAGCATATTTATGATACTTTTGAACAAAGCACAAGAACATCATTTACATCAGCATATAACTAAATCATTTGCTTCTACTAAAAGATTAATGCAACCAACAGAAGAAAAGAAGTTTGAGAAAACATCAGAGGCGGAAATGTTTACTTATAGTCAAAGAAAAACTGTGTTATCTTTGAATGCAACAGTTGCCATTTTGCTACTATCTCTTTTAACCATTGACAAAACACCATTCCATAAATATTTCCTGACTGCTATAACCCCATGACTCTGCAAACAGTAACATGTGTGCAGTTCCATTACCAACACCACCACTGTCCTAGGTCTAAAGTATACTTAACAGATACCCTGACCAACAAAAATTGTAACCCTCTACGTCATCCAGCTATTATTTCTTCCATACATTTCCCCTAGCAGCAAGCTCAATCCTAATTAATCAACTCAGCCTTACAGGATCCATTTAAAGGGTATTGGCCCTTATAAAATGGTGGCTGCCCCATAGATAGTGTAAAGTTCAAAGAATCATAACCAACAAAATTTATTCTTCACTGGAAATTACCAAGCATTGCAAGAAATGAGATTAAACAAACTCTAATATGAAATGTAAGTTCAATAGAGAAAGGAAAGGACATGGACTTAGAAAGCAGCTAAAAGAAAAAGAACAACAAAAATAATGTATAGATAACATAAGCTCACATCTCCTCTGAGTGCGACAGCAATTCCAAGTGGTTGACCTTCCCTAATCTTGAAGGTGGCAATGGAATTCCTTGCTCGTGTCTTTACAGGTCTCTGCCCTGTAATGAGTGCCAAGTCATTTATTGCTGCGTCCAAACCCTTTGCATTTTGAGCAGCATCTCCAATTCCACAATTCACAACAATCTTCTCAATCTTTGGGACCTATCCAAGTTCCACAGAGAAAATTCTTTCTCAGAGTAGTATAACTCGAAATTGCAGATTCTAGAAAAAGAAGAATAAATAATTCTTTTATACCGGTCCATAAAAATTAATAACGCGATTATTGACATCAAAAATATATAGAAACAAGTAGTACAAATTCAAAAGCAGGACATTCCGGGAAAATAGACAGGGAAAAAGCTTGCTTCTTTCTATATGGTTCTAAACAATCTTGCATAAACAATACAATAGCCCAAATTATATTACAGAAAAGAAGCAAAAAAATTCAATAGAATATGTTACCTGGAGAATATTGGTGTACGAGAACTCCTCTTTGAGCAAAGGAACAATCTTTTCGAGATAAGTGGTTTTAAGCCGATTGGCCTTTTCAGCTTCGGATTTGTCCACCAACACAGTGCCTCCGGCAGCCTTCACTGAAAGCACCCCATTTACATTTCTAGGGTTACCGTACGTCGCCCGTACAGACGTTGGAACCGAGAGAAAGGGGAATTGACCGTGAAACAATGACGTAGAGGAGTGTAGAAGCGCAGCACGCGCCATGAAAACTTGGGTTTGTTTCTCTTTTCGTAGTTCCTATTATCGGGAGAGGATAAGGAATCTGCCTTTCGGTTCTCTCCCTGTAAATATTTCCCTTTCTACGGCCAGGTATGTTTGTGGTTTTTTGTTTTTTTTTTAAATAATTTTATACATGTTGGTTGATCATACAGTTTAATAATATTCTGTCCCTTTAATCCATTAAAAGTAATAAATTTATTTTTAAGTTGGAATGCGAATTTTCTTTCAAAAATAAAGTGAGAGTACAAAATTATTTAGATTGCGTCGTGAATATCATTTTGTAGTAGAAACGACGTGGTTTATAAACGTTTTTGAGTTTAGAAAATAAAATTTAGTAGATTAGAAGTGAAAGGTGAAAGAAATTTTTTTTAAAATTTTAAGGCTAATTTTTTTTAAAATTTACTAAATTTTTTTTATATAAAAATATAATAGCGTGAAATAAAAATTTAAAAAGTTTATATATATAATAATACTTAAAAAATATTAATACAATAATTAAAAAAATAAACTCATTTGAGTTTGTATTGAAAATACTACAAACAAATATATTTTTATAAAATATTAGAAGCATGAGTTAGGATATGTTTATAAATTAGGTAATTAATAATAAACAATTATCATTTTAATATTTTGATAACGTATATATTTATTTTATAAATTTATCAATTAAAATAAATAATAATTATGATGATAGAAAAATTATTTTTAATATATACTTCATATCATTATCGGATAATTTTATTAAAACAATCACTTCATTTGAACAATTGCATAATTGTTTTCAGGGCCCAGAAATAAAAACATTAACTCAATGATAAATGTATAAACCGATTTTGCGATTGAATGTATTTATTTAACGTGAATTTAGTGAAAACAAAATCAATCAATATTTTTAACTTGTAGTACAAATTTTTAAATTTAAAATATAAAACATAAAATTTAAAATTTACAACTTAAAATTTCAAATAACGCAAAATAAAAAATAAAATTTATTTTCTAAATTTCAAATTTATGTTTAACAAGTTTTATAATGTATGAATAAGTAACATTTAATAGTTGTAGTTTGGTGGTTTCTTACGGTTCTTTGTGTGTTTGTTCTATATTTTATTTATTAAAAATATATTTTTTATAAGAATTTGATACAGTTATAAATTTTATTTTAATTATTTTTTTTATGTTTTTTTTTTCGTATAACGGCTGCGATTAAAAAAAAAAAAAGAATACATGGATGTACGATGTAATGTAACAATTTCCTTTTGATATTTTCACCCTATTACTTTAATTTTATTACCGGTAATCTAATATTTTATAAAATGCATAAATTATTACGGTGGACATTATTTTACATCCTAGTCTATTTCATACAGCTGATAGTTATCTTGCAATTATCCGCTAAGCGACCGGCGAGCTCGAGAGATCTATAGTTTGCATGGACTTGCCAGTTAAAACGACAAACACGGGACCTAAACGGCACTTGCAAATTTCAGAGTATCATACGAAGAGAGCGACGCTGGAAACTGTGGTAATGACGTCATATTGGTTATAACAAATAAAAAGGAAAATTAAGGGGAAAAAAAAAATTAATAACTACAATTAGAAATGAATGTCTGTGAATTCATCTAAGCAGTAAGTTATGTTAACTCTCACAACGTTGTAAATTGCAATAACAAATGAACAATTTTGACTTTCAGAATTTCCATCGATGAACTCGAAGGTGATTAAATTTTCCATAAATAAATCAAGATGGAATTAATTTCAGGCACAAACAAAATTACATTACGACGCGTTTGAAGAGCGAAAAAAATACAGTTTTCACGAATACAATGACCCGGTTCCGGTTTAATCGGAGCGTGTCAAGCAAGCGATGCAGCTGCGCGTGAGGTTATAAATTTATTATTTGCAATGCCATGGTGAATAACGTTATTCCGCAACAGTCAGAATTGCCGATTGCCACTTTTCAGTATTTCTTTCGACAATTTTTCCCTCTAAGATGCACTCTTTCTCATCGATCGATCGTTGGAAAGCGCTGAAGAGTTTACAAATCAAAAAACGTTAATTTTGTATCTTCTCTGGATCCAGGTAGTTCAAGTGGAACAAACCCTAGTTTCTTAGAGTTCCTAGATTAGCAGAAACCCTAGTTTTTTTTAATCGCATCTTGTTCAAGCATATTACTGTGACACTAAAATTCGAGAATAATTGGAGACAGTCAATCGTTCTAGATGGAATAGGATGCATGATTCAAGTTTCGATTGGAGCCAGGAAAGAAAAAAGAAAAAAGAATTGATGCAGTAATCTTTGTGAATATTTGCTTGCTCGAGCTAGATTTTCTATTAAGGAGCAATTATTTCAGGAGTTAGTGGGAACGGGTTTTGTTGTAGAATTAGTTGCTGGTCAGAGGATGGATTCGCTGAAATCAGCTGGTATTTCAGTTTCTTTTTCTTGAATTGTAATCGCCGTATATTTGACTATTGACTGGACGCATAGTAATGGATGATGATTAAACAGTAGTTAGCATATTAATAGCGCCAAATTCTCTGAATTTTTTTTTCGTACGTAAATTAACGGGGTTTTCTTTGAACTTAGAGCATTGAATAGCTATTGAGGTGCTCTGAGCGAGGAGTTTTTATTGTTTAACTTAGGTCTGGTGTAATTGGCAGTCGAGAGAACTCGATCCTTGGTCTAGTCTATTGCTATCGTTTTCGGTAAAATTTCATAGAATGAGCCTAGAAAATGAAGACCAGCGTATTATGGATCAGCCTGCTGAGATGAATTATGAATCTCAAAAGTAATGAACTTTTTCTGATAATTTTCAAATTTTGTCATTATTTCAATTGTGTTGCTAGTTCATTGGTGATAATAAATATGTGCTGATGATTCAGGAAGTTAAAAATTACTTATACAAGAGATTTTCTGTTATCATTAAGTGAATCGGATGTTTGCAAAAAGCTACCAAGTGGATTTGACAAATCACTTTTGAGGTAAGATGGCATTGCTTTGTCTTACTTGTGGTTATCGATAGTGCTCTTGAAACGCCATGCTGCTAATATGATGCCTCACTGTTTAGTGAATTTGAGGACGCTCCTCAGGATCGACCAAAAATCTCTGGTGGTTTGTCATTGCATAGTTATAGGCGAAATGAGTATGCTTCATCACCACCTACAAGAGGAGACTCAAGCAACTATTCTCGGGGAATTCATGGAAGGTGGGACGGTCACTCTTCAGGACACAGTGACAGGGATAGTGACTCACAATCTGACTGGGATTTAGGTAAGGTTCAACGTAGATGTATATGCCTATAGATATCTTTATGTGTATAGAGCTCTCTTTTAACCTTAACTGATTTTTAAATTATTTATGTCTACTAAGGTTACTTGTGTTTTTTTATTTTATTTTTTTCTACTGAAGTTACTTGTGTTTTTATTTTATTTTTTTTCCATTTCCCTATCAAATGATATTATTTGTTTCTTGATGATAGCATGGCAATTATTCATGATGAAAATTTAAACTAAGGCCATTCTGATGGCAAATTAGGCCTGCCAAATAAAGGTTTACATAATTACACATTGTTCTTCATACAGTACCTTTTTTTCCAAAAGGAATATTACCGTCATCCCTCTGCAAATGTTACATCCTTGTCTTTGTGACCCATGGAGAATCCCCGTTAACTCATATACTATGTTCGTTAAACCATCAATTAACATATATTCATTTTCCTTTGAGAGTGAGTAGAAATCAGTTGCGGTTAAAAATATGTTGAAGAATAATTCCCGTGTTTATCTTGATTTAGGAAGGAGAAATATGATTAAGTACTCGGTTGAGATCAGTTGTATTCAGATTTCTTTCTATGATTTGATGGTAGACTTGATTGCACGCGTAGTCACTTGTATGATGTTTTGTTTTGATCGAGAGAAATATGATAGCCTCAATGAGTCTGATTTTCATAGCTCTGTTACATCCTATATTATTGGGATAAAATGGTGGGTGTTGGCACGTTACTCAAACTTCCTTTTGGGGACAAGGATTATTGAATTCATAACTTCAAGCATCACATGCATACAACTTTTATATGCCCTGAAATCACTCTAGATTGTTCATTCTGACTGAACATGATCTAGTAATTTGTTGTTCCATGGATTGCTGAAGTACTGAAGTTGTGCCTGCATGATAGTGTGTGGACTTTTTTTTTTTTTTAAGGGCTGGCTCATTTCTGCATTTTTGTTAGCCAGGATTTCGCTAGGTTTTTGGTCTCCTCTTTCCTAATTTTTTTGCAGGTGATATCTTTTGATCTGTTAAATTGTCCATATTACAATGTAGATTCTGGAAGGCGCTATGGCAATCATTCTAGGCGATCTTGGCAAGGTCTCGAAGATGATGGACTTCTTGGGAGTGGTTCTTTTGCAAAGCCATCTGGATTTGCAGCTGGGGCTTCGGCTCCAAAGTTTCGTGCCAATGATCCTTACCAGCTGAATAAGAGTAATGAACCATATCATCCGCCACGCCCTTTTAAGGTTAAGATCTTACCTTTTTGTTTTTGGTGCCTGTTGATGAAATTTGGCAATAGAAATTCTGTATGATACTCGCTACAACTTTGTTTTCCAAGTAAATGATGAAAATAACAGCATAAGAAAGATGTACTGAAGGACTTGATGCTGAATAAACCTCCCCTGAATATGCGTATTTGTTTTGTACTATGTTTTTCAGGCAATTCCTCACTCGCGGAGGGAAACTAATGACTCATTTAATGATGAAACATTTGGTTCTTCTGAGTGTACAAGTGAAGATAGAGCTGAAGAGGAAAGGAAGAGAAGAGGTAAAGGCTCTTATGATTGCCTGGTAAACAGTGTTTTACTATTCATACAAGTGTATGTCTCTTGTATGGGTGAATGCTGTTTTATATCCTTCACCCCATAAGGTAAACATTTGATGAATTTCCTCTCAGCTTCCTTTGAGTTGATGAGAAAGGAACAACACAAAGCATTTCAAGAAAATCAGAGGTTGAATTCAGACAAGCGCAAGGATGAATTTGACATTTCAACATTGATGGAGGATTCCAAAGATAATGACGGAATTTCAAGTAAAAGCAAGCAATTTGACGAACCTGTGATGCTGCCTGTTAGAAATAAGGATTCTGACAAATCTACTCTTCCATCACAAACTCCTGCCTCAAGGCCACTTGTGCCTCCAGGTTTTACCAGTGCTTCTTTGGAAAGGAATATAGGAACCAGAACCACAAATCATTCCCATTCGTTGGAGGTAACATTTTTGTATTTTTATCTAATTTCATGGATATAGTTTTCTTGTTTAAACATGTTGTTTTAGCACCTGATACAGTAACACATGAAATCTGCATAATTTTTTAATAGCTTAAATCTGTCTGAATGATTTGTTGATTTTACATTGAACTCTCAACTTGCAAATCTGTGTCACATTTTTGGTCATGTATATTCACTATAATGCAGTCTGTGTACTCGCCCTTTTAAACTGCATTAATTGCAAATAACAAGTTTATTCTATTTTCTGACAAGAACTACTAAAGTGGCATGCACCTTCTCTCCCTCCCTGCTATCCTCTCTTACTTATCATGTATGTGCTTGAACAGTCAGTCATATCTTTAATTACACACTCTTTTGACTTGCGGATTTATGCCTTTATCTCATTATCTGCGTCATTCAATTTTTGCTTACAAGTTCCTGAAGTGTTTCTTCATCAGTGATATGATGATGACCATGACCAGAAATATGTCTTCCACTTTCTTCTTCTGGTACTCTCTGCATATGTCATGTGCAGATCAAATTTCATTGCAGCGGCCTTGGATATTTTCTGGTTCATTGAACAATTGTTTTTGCCGCGTAAAGTATGCTTTTGCGTATACTGACCTGAGTAGTGTCTTTCTTTGCTATAATTTATTGACAGCTCATGTGTCTTTTGCTTCTATAGGTCGGAAACTCTGAACTTAAAGGGGACATCCTGCATGCTAAAGGCAACCGTCTATTGAATGGGGCATTCGATAATCAAGAAGAGTCTGCTGAAAAAGTTGGTTTGAATCAGCAGCTTCAAAGTAATATTCACATTTTGGCTAATGACATAAGTCATGAAGTGCAAAATTTAAGTTTAGATCTAGAAGTATCTAATAAGACAGTAGTTCATGATAGTGAATTGTACAAGAGTTCTAATCTTTTGAAATCCTTTGAAGCATCAAAGAAAAGTGAAGGTGTAGAGCTTGATGCGGAGAAGGTCACAGACAATAAAACTGTGGGTGAATCCAATCAGGGAAAGTCATCTTCAATTCTAGATA
>JAVXUL010000001.1:14862516-14878935 GCA_035590515.1 Trichilia minutiflora
TGACATTGATACTGTAATTCATTTAAATAATTAAATATAATATTATAGTGATCACAATATTTAATTAAATATTTAAGATATTATTGTCTCTATTATTATTATTATCATTGAATAAATTAATATATAAATATTAAAATAAATTAATTACTGTATTAATAAATTAAATTTATTGATGTTTATTAAAAAATTGATCTTAAATAGTTGAATAATATTATTAATACAAATTAAATTTTGTAATAAAAAATTATACTCAAAATATAAAATTAGAATAATTTTAAAATTTTTTCTAGGTTTCAATTAATTTTATAAATTTCAAAAAAGAAATTTATTTAAATAATTAAGTTTAAAAAAAGTAAAATAAAAAAATAATATTAAAAAATAAAAAAGGGGGTGGGCACTGTTCTTCCCTCGGACATTCGATTCCACTCGGGGGGAACAGGGCCCCGCTATGGGCTCTGGTCCCTCCCCGAGTGGAATCCAATTAGCGCGTGCACGCACAGGCGCGCTCGGAGGTGTACGTACACCTCCAACATTTTTTTTTCAAAATTCCATTTTTTCTCTCTTTTTTGGCCAAATCTTAGTTTTCAATCGTATTTTTTTCGGTTATATACTTTCAAAAACTTCCCACAACATATTTTTTTTTTTTTGGAAACCCGAAAATTTCGACCGTCAGCCAACGCCTCGGGAGACTTCACCAGGGGGACCCAGGTCCTCGACTGCCCTTGAGCAGTGTCATCGGAACGGGGCCCAGGCCCTTAATCAAACAGGCTTCCAACTCGGTCCCCTGACAGACGATACCAAACGGTCAGATAAAACCGGAGCTGCACCAGACTCTTACACCTAAGTGCACTCCTAGAGGTTCGAACCCACAATATATTCATTATCATTCTTCTTCAATAAATAACATCAAATATAAATTTTAAATTTTAAATAATCTAATTTTTAATTTATAACATAAATTATCAAAAAAATAAATAATATACATAATGGTGATTTCGAAATTACCTTTAAAAATTCTGGTGAAGTTTTTGGTAATGTTAGAATTTGAAGTGTTATGGTGGTGGTGGTGGGAGAAAAGATGAAGAAGTGAGAAGTTAGGGTTTAGGTGAAATTAAAAAAAATTGAATTTATAAAAAAAAGGTATTTTGGTAAAAAAAAAACAGTGAAATAGAATATTTTTGATTGAAAAGTTTTAAGTTGGATATTTTTTATTTTTTATGATATATGATATATTTTGGGTATTTTTGGTTAAATCCCAAATAAATACAGTTTTCACGAACGCGAACGCAATGAGTCAGCTCCGGTTCGATCGGAGCGTGTAAAGCAAGAGATGCACCCGCGCGTGTGGTCCCTTCAAAAAGGAAAACTAATTTGGTAATTTTATTTTTTCGCAATTTGCAATTGAGAACATCATTCTGCAGCAGTGAGAAGGGCCGATTGCAACTTTTTTCGTATTTTTTTCGACAATTTCTCTATCTAAAACACAATCTCTCTCTTATCGGTAGATCGTTGAAAAGCGATGAAAAGTTTACAAATCAAAAAACCCTTTCTATCTTATCTCTGGATCCAGGTAGTTAAACTGGAGCAAACCCTAGTTCCTTAGAGTTCCTAGATTAGCAGAAAACCCCCTAGATTTTTTCTAATCCCATCTGGTTCAAGCATCTTACTATGACACAAATTTCGAGAATAATTGGAGACAATCAATCGTTCTAGATTGGATAGAATGAGATTCAAGTTTCGTTTGGAGCCAGGAGAAAAAAAGAATTGACGTAGTAATCTTTGTGAATATTTGCTTGCTCGAGCTAGAATTTTCTCGTAAGAAGGAGTTACTGGGACCGGATTTTGTTATAGAATTAGTTAATGGTCAGAGGATGGAATGGCTGAAATCGGCTGGTATGTCAGTTTTATTTCAGTTTCTTTATATTGATTTGTAGTAGCTGTATATTTGAATATCGATTGGACGCGTGGTAATGGATGATGGTTAAACAATAATTAGCATGTTAATTCCCCCAAATTATCTTCTTCTTCTTTTTTTTGTGTGTGTAAGTTAACGGGGTTTTCTTTGAACGTATAGCGTTGAATATCTACTGACGTGCTCTAAGCGAAGAGTTTTTATTGTTTAACTTAGGTCTGGTGTTATTGGTAATTGGGAGAACTCGATCCTCGGTTTAGTCTATTGCTATCATTTCTGTAAAATATCGCAGAATGAGCTTAGAAAATGAAGACCGGCATATTATGGATCAGCCTGCTGTGATGAATTATGAATCTCAAAAGTAATGAACCTTTTCTGATAATTTTCAATTTTAGTCATTATTTCAACTGTGCTGCTAGTTCATTAAATCTTGGCTGGTGATAATAAATATTTGCTGATGATTCAGGAAGTTAAAAATTACTTATACAAGAGATTTTCTATTATCATTAAGTGAATCGGATGTTTGCAAAAAGTTACCCAGTGGATTTGACAAATCGCTACTGAGGTAAGATGCCAACTGTATGGCATTGCTTTGTCTTATTGGTGGTTATTGATGATGCTTTGGAAACTTCATGCTTCTAATATGATACTTTGCTTTTTAGTGAATTTGAGGACGCTTCACAGGATCGACCAAAAATTTCTGGTGGTCTGCCGTTGCATACATATAGGCGAAATGAGTATGGTTCATCGCCACCTACAAGAGGAGACTCGGGTAACTATTCTCGGGGAATTCATGGAAGGTGGGATAGTCGCTCTTCGGGACGCAGTGACAGAGACAGTGACTCACAGTCTGACTGGGATTCAGGTAAGGTCTAATGTAAATGTGTATGCGAATAGATATCTTCATGTGTATAGAGCTCTCACTTAACCTTAATTACTTGTGCTTTTTGTTTTCATTTTTTCCATTTCCCCATCAAATGATATTATTTGTTTCTTGAAGATAGCATGGCAATTGGTCATGATGAAAATTCAATTAAGGCCATTCTGATGGGAAATTAAGGCCTTCCAATAAAAGGTTTTTACATAATTACTCATGGTTCTCCATATGGGGTTTACAAAAGTAACATTTTTTTTTTCACTAGGAGTATTACCACCACCTCTCTGCAAATATTACACCTTTATCTTTGTGACCATATGAGAATCCCCATTAACTTATTCACTATGTTTGTTAAACCATCAATTAACCTATATTCATTTTCCTTTGGGAGTGAGTAGACATCAGTTGCATTTAAAAGCATGTCAAAGAATACTTTCCTGTACTTATCTTAATTTAGGAAGTACAAATCTGACTGAGTTCTTAGTTGATATCCATTGTATTCATATTTCTTTCTATGATTTAACTGTGGACTTGATTGCATGCGTATTCACTTGTATGATGTTTTGGAGAATTATATTAGCCTCAAGTGTGATTTTCATAGCTCTGTTACATCCCACTATATTTTTGGTGCAGTGGTCAATAAACTTTCAGAAATTCCTTTTTGGGCCAAGGATTAGTGGATTCATAACTTTAAGTGTCACATGCATACAACATGTATATGCCCTGAAATCACTCTAGATTATTCATTCTGACTGATAAATGATCTAGTTTGTTGTTCCATGTATTGTTAACGTACTGAAGTTGTGCCTGCATGATAATTCGTTGAGTTTTTTTTCGTGGCCGGCTCATTTCTGCAGTTTTGTTAGCCAGGATTCACTAGGTTTTGGCCTTCTCTTTTCTTAATTTTTTTACAGGTGCTATCTTTTGATCTGTTCAATTGTACATATTACGATGCAGATTCTGGAAGGCGCTATGGCAATCAACCTAGGCGGTCTTGGCAAGGTCTCGAGCATGATGGACTTCTAGGGAGTGGTTCCTTTGCAAGGCCATCTGGATACGCAGCTGGGGCTTCAGCTCCAAAGTTTCGTGCCAATGATCACTACCAACTGAATAAGAGTAACGAGCCATATCATCCGCCACGCCCTTATAAGGTTAAGGCCATACTTTTTATGTTTCTGGTGGTTGTTGATGAACTTATATTTTGACCTTTAGCAATAGAAATTCTTTATGATACTTAGGACAACTTTGTTTTCCAAATAAATAATGAAAATAACAGCATAAGGTAAGGCCATACTTTTTTCTTTCTGGTGGCTGTTGATGAAATTATATTTTGAGCTTTGGCTATAAAAATTCCATATGATACTTAGGACAACTTTGTTTTCCAAATAAATAATGAAAATAACAGCATATGAAAGAATGAAGTACTGGAGGACTTGATGCTAAATATGCATAGTTGTTTTGTGCTATGTTTTTCAGGCAGTTCCTAACTCGCGGAGGGAAACTAATGACTCATTCAATGATGAAACATTTGGTTCTATTGATTGTACAAGTGAAGATAGAGCTGAAGAGGAAAGGAGGAGAAGAGGTAAAGGCTCTTAAGATTGCCTGATAGACGGTGTTATACTGTGCTTACAAGTTTATGTCTCTTGTATGGGTGAATGCTGTTTTATATCCTTGACCTCATAAGGTAAACATTTGATGAATTTCCCCTCAGCTTCCTTTGAGTTGATGAGAAGGGAACAACACAAAGCATTTCAAGAAAAGCAGAGGTTGAATTCAGACAAGTGCAAGGATGAATTTGACATTTCAGCATTGATGGAGGATTCCAAAGATGATGATGGAATTTCAAGTAAAAGCCAGCAATTTGATGAACCTGTGATGTTGCCTGCTACAAATAAGGATTCTGACAAATCTATTCTCCCATCACAAACTCCTGCATCAAGACCACTTGTGCCTCCAGGTTTTGCTAATGCTCCTTTGGAAAGGAATACAGGAACCAAAACCACAACTTATTCCCATTTATTGGAGGTAATTTGAAATCTGCATAATTTTTTAATAGCTTAAATCTGTGTCATTTGTTTTTTTGGTCATGTATATTCACTATAATGCAGTCTGTGTGCTTGTGCTTTAGACTGCATTCATTGCGAATAACCGGTCTCTTCTATTTTCTGACAAGAACTACCTGGTTGGCATGCACCCTTCTCTCCCTCCCTGCTACACTCTCTTACATTATAATGTACATGCTTGCACAGTCATATCTTTAATTGCATACTCTTTTGAATTGTGGATTTATGCCTTTATCTCATTATCTGGATCATTCAATTTTTGCTCACAAGTTCCCGAAGTGTCTCTTCGTCGGGATAACAATGACTAGAAATATGCCTTGTACTTTCTTCTTCTGGTACTCTGTGCATACATAATGTGCTTATCAAACTTCATTTCACTGAAGTTGGATATTTTCTGGTTCGTTGACTGTCTCTTCGTCAGTGATATGATGATAACAATGACCGGAAATATGCCTTGTACTTTCTTCTGGTACTCTGTGCATACATAATGTGCTTACCAAACTTCATTTCACTGAAGTTGGATATTTTCTGGTTCGTTGATTGATTGTTTTTGCTGTGTAAAGTATGCTTTGGTGTACACTGACCTGAGTAGAGTCTTTCTTTCCCGTACTTTATTGACAGTTCATGTGTCTGTTGCTTCTGTAGGTTGAAAAATCCGAACTTGAAGGTGGCATCTTGCATGCTAAAGGCAACCATCTATTGAATGGGGCATTTAATAATGAAGAGGAGTCTGCAGAACAACTTGGTTTGAAATCCTTTGAAGCATCAAAGAAAAGTGAAGGTGTAGAGCTTGATGCTGAGAAGGTCACAGACAATAAAACTGTGGGTGAATCCAATCAGGGAAAGTCATCTTCAATTCTAGATAAGCTTTTTAGCAGTGTTTCAACAGAAAGTGGTGGCGGCGGCTCTAATAGTCTTGTTGAGGTAATAATTATGTTTGGTGGCATTTTCTCCAGCTCTGTCCATGCTGTCATTTATTGTTTAAACTTTTTGAAAGTTTTAAGACATTTCTAATTTATTCCTAGTACTACAGATTACCCCACAGGTACTTAATTAAATATAATGACTACAACATTTCAACGACAAGAGGATGCTTGTGAATGAGTCATATATTGTCTCAAATGTATTCAATATTAATCAAGAAAGCATGCCATTTTATTTGAAAGTTGTAATGAATGCCTTCCATCTGCTAGCTTCAGGTACACAAAGTTCTTTACGGAAATAAATTTGCCAGCTTGGTCCAGCTTCTGACTGTCAGCGGCCTATTGTCAAGTTAAATCTGTTTGATCATACAGTTCATAGTTATGTGCTGCTCTGTTTATTACTATTTACCTAATGGATGTATATGCTACCAATGTTCTGTTGTCGTTAGTAGAACTCTATATCTTGTTTAACCAGCAATTTCTGGATTTTTATTAACAGAAACCTTAGCATGAAAGTATCTGAATTCCTTCAATTTATTTTTCTTGACACTCTAGCAACCCGATAGGAAGGCAGATGACACGTGGAGTCCCCATTCTGTCAATTCTTCCAAGTTTGCTCATTGGTTTCTTGAAGAAGGTATTTTGGTACCTTGTCTGAAGTTTAATTTTTTTTTATTCTGCTGACTCAGTATTTCTGTGCTTAAATGTCAAACCATGCGGTTCGAGCTCTAAATTGTCTGTTTAAACTACTAATCACTGCAGAAAAGAAGCCAGTTGATGAACTCTCATCTGGCAGGCCTAATGACCTGCTCTCACTAATTGTTGGTGGTGAAAAAGGTGGATCTCAGCCTTCTGATGTGAAAGCTACAGGGCACATCTCATTTGGCTTTTCATCCCAGAACCCAGAAATAGCTGATAGGCATCTGGCATCAAATGCTACATCTGTTACACTCGAAAACTCTGAGCAATTGTCTGATATTAATATCTCTAATTCAGCAGCAGTGCCAGCTGTGCTTACATGTGTAGACCTTGAACAGTCAATTCTATCAGAAATTAGGGGCAGCGATGACACTTTGCAGCCACCTGTGCATGGCTTGAGTGTTACTGATGCAAAGACTGAGCAGACAAAAGCAAATGTAGATGATCATGCATCCCATCACCTCCTGTCATTGTTGCATAAGGGGACAGGCCTTGAAGATTTGACACAGTCCTCCAGTCTAGACTTTTTAGCTTCGGGCGAACCCCACAATGTGGAAGTAGCAAGTATTCACAGTGCAGTCCATGATCCAAGAGAGACAAATATTGAAAATGTTTCCAATCCAGGGAAGAGTCTCACTCTTGAAGCACTTTTTGGGACAGCGTTTATGAAGGAGTTACAATCCGTAGGGGCACCGTCATCTGCTCATAAGAGCTCAATTGGGCCTGCTAGAGTTGATACTTCGGAATTGCATGATGAGCTTTTTCCTTCTAACTTGGGGACTGGATCTGACAGGATGAGTTACGAAAGCAGTATTCTAACATCAAACCAATCAGAACAAATCAAATCAGATAGGATTAAAGAGCACTTGTTAGGTGTTGATGATCGGAGAACTGAAGTAGATTCATCACAGCTTCAGAATGAGTTGGAGTCTAAGCATGATGGCTTTGACAAGTCTGCTGATATTCGACTTCCTGAAGAGGATAGCTTGATTGCACTCAGTGATCCTATGAAACATTTGAGGAATTCATCAAAAGCCGAATTGTTTTCCTCCCAAGCTGCACCCGTTGACATCACTGAAAAACTAGCAGGTCTAGATTCTGCTTTGGGGAATGACAGACATGTCGCAGGAGGTCAAGAGAGCTCAGCTCTTCTTCGTGGTCCTTTTGGTGTGAGGGACCGTGATCTTTCATTTCATAACCTCCATGTCCATCCATCTTCCTCACAGCTTCACCCTCAATTGAATCATGTGGGATCGTTATTCAATCCATTAGATTCTCATCCTACAAGCATAAATTCTCCAGTGAAGTTTGTGGGTCCAGAAAGTATTATCCATCATGATCCTCCACAAGCTCATCAGTTTCCTGCAAATATGCTTCGCCCCCCCTTCCATCATCCTAGCTGTGGACTAGCTGGATTTGAGCCTCCCACTCATCATCATCCTATGTTACAACAAATGCATATGCAAGGAAATTTTCCTCCACCTCACCTACTACGTGGATTTCCTGGTGCTCCTAATTCAAACAATCAAATGGCTGGTCTTATGCAGGATGTTAACCCGATGCCAGGTTTCCCTTTTGGTCATCGGCAGCCCAATTTCAATGGTCTTCCAATGCCACCCCTAGGTAAAGCACGCACCATCTCTCTTTTCTCTTACTGTTGGTACTTTTAGTTTCAAATTTTTAGATTGGAAAATTATATTTTGGAACTTATACCAGGACAAATGCATTTCTTTATTGCTGCGTGTTGTGAGATGCAGTTGTATATCCTTTTAGATAGATATCTTTTTCTCAGACATTTTACTGAGCAAGCATCGAGTTCTGTTGGCTGTAGCTGGTGCCTGTGAATCCAAGATCTCCTAAATCTACAGAGGATTATATAATTTCTTTGTTCTCCAAATAAATTATATGTCAAACATGATCCTGTGATAATAGTAGCCAATCCTCCAAATTCTTTTAGCTCGAACTTTTTCCACTTACCCTGTCAAATGAGCATGTGAACATCGTGTGAATGTGAAAATTATGCTGAGTTTCATTCTCTCTTTTTTGTCCATTAGTAGTACTAAAGTATGGATCTGTATTTGAGATATAACTTTGTCTGAACATACTTTCATTGGTTGGTAAGTAATTATCTTAGAGAATTTGATCTTTTATCATTTATTTTCTCATAATCCTATTCTTTTGTTTACTTGCTGAATCTTCAGTTCCTGAGGTCGAGGGTGGAAACAATAATCCAGAGATGCTTCAAAGGCTTATTGAGATGGAACTGAGGTCAAGTACAAAGCAGATTAACCCTTCAGCAACAGCTGGCCATAATCAGGGAATGCACAACTTTGAGCTAGAAACAGGTTTCGGCTATAGATAGTTGGATTTTGATTTGTGTTTTTGTATATGGTGTGTTCATCAGCACTTGGTCAGACCTATAAACTCTCAGCGTTGGAGAATGGATTTCATCATGCTTCATCTGATAGCGTTACCAAAATAATGGCGGGTTAAGGAACCTGTTTAAAAATATTTGAAAGATGAATGTTTTTGATTTGTGGTAAGATAAATTAAATTCTAAAAAATATAATTAATTTAATAAAGGTATAATATATTTTTATATGTTTTATTTTATATTTTCAATACAAGAGAAAGAAACTCACAATTTGAAGTGAAATACAACTTAAAATAAAGTGCTATAGTAATTAAGAAAGACTCTTCGGAAAAGAGAGAGAGAGAGAGAGAGAGAGAGACCCTGACTGTGACTAGGGTTTAATTAAATATTTTTGATGTCTTGAGAGTTTGATTGGAAAATAAGCCAAACTTGAGGTGTTTAAATGTTCTTTCCGCTTTACCAATAATCGCAAATAGAGAACATGGTGAACATCTAAATCCCACACACTATGCCAAAATCTCAAGAAGATATACCTGCCACCATATACAATCAAAAAAACTTAGGCCACTCAAGTCTGTATACAAGAAACCCTCTGAACATTGAACAATAGCCCTCAAAATGGCTAGCAATATCACACGATTTCCGTGATATATACAAGAAAAAAGGCCTTGTTTATTCAACAGTGCTATGTGCTAAATGTCCTATTGTCCTAGGCCAGCACATCATTCTATATCCTATTCACACATGTTCATACACACATACATAAATACTTGCTGGCAACCCCGTCACAAAATTGTCCACATCTGCCCTGGCATTCAAAATTCAAGGTCAGCAAGGAGCAGGGATGAATCCCAAAGCAAAAATTACTTGCGCCTGTAACAAGACATGAATCCCAGTACCTTTCATGCTGAGGGAATGGCACTTTTTGGTTTACCAGCATGCAGATTATTGCAATGGCTGCCGAATTTAGTTCTCTGAGAATCTGTGTCATAAAGTGAAAGCAACCTGCTCTGCATCCATGTTACAAACATTTAGTAATGAAATTTAATCCATTATCCGATTTTACTATTAACTTTGTTGTTAAACGTGCTGAGAATTATGGAGATATTGATTCGAAAAATTGAAACATATTCCTACAAGAGGCTTATTGTGGTATTTCAAGGTTTACATCCGTCCCACCAAAAGCGTAAAGATGATAAATTTAACAGAAAAACAGAATGGAAGATAACAAAATTTAAGTGTACAAAAATGAAAATATTGATTAATGATTACTCTAAGATTATTAACAGGAAATGATGTACATCTACTGAAGTATGAAACAATTTAAATTTGCATTTGTGCCCGAAGCAACCACCATGATATCATCACTTTAATAGGGATACGGTGATACCATGTGAAATGACAGGGAGGAATAAAATGCAAATTCCTAAGGCTCCAAATAGTTGCTCACAATCCATATGCTTTACTTATACCACTAATTTGAACATTGTAGAATCAAAAGGTCATCTCATTGCGACAAAATTAAATTGAAGATTTCCTAATCTCTATCAACAAAAATACGGTTACTATCATTCACCTATTGTTCATCTAAATTGATATACTCCTTTCTTACCCCAGTCAAAGAATGGTCCTTGGAATCAAAGGGAAAAATGCAAATGGAAAATAAGCTGCGAAACCAAAAAGCAGATAACAGGAAATCACAGTTTGCTTGAGAATATGTGCACAACTTGAAAAAGGTTCAAAGTTCTGTTTTTCAATAGTCCCAACAACAATGAAAGACATTCCACAAGCGAAAAGCACCCAGAAATCAGATGCAAGACTGACGCCTTAATCTCTTCAATGCAGTGATTATAAATACAAGTCAAACTATAAGGTAAACATAATTTGATTAGAATTCTTTTGAAAGTCACTGTAAATTTTAAGAATAATAAATAATTATTTCAGAGTGCAGCAGGCACAACCATCTACCAGAAAGCTTTAATGATCTTATGATCTTAACATCCTGCAACTGCAATTAACGTTTAGTTTGCTCAGTGATGTCTACAAGACTACAACTCTAGTTGTTGACACTAGCATGCAAAACAATACTGTTTATGCAACTTGGAGCGGTGGGTAAAAGTAGTAATTTATTTCAAGATATGGCTACTAGTCACCTATCAGCTAATGAAAAAAAATAAATGTTTAATGTCAGAATACAGAGTCAATACTATATATACAAACTATTTTTAGGTACATCACCATCACTAAACGTTAGTACCAAAGCAAAACCAATACTCTAGAAAATAAAAGGGAAAAAAAGGCAGAAAAATAGGAAACATACTTACATGGTCCTCAAACTCGGGACTTGTCAGATTGAAGGTGAGATTTTTCATCAACAACAATACCTGGGAAAGAGCCATATGAAATATCCAACATAAATCAAAATTATCCCAGGTAGTAATGTCAAACTGAGTAAATATAAAGCAGAGAGAAAAGGAAAGAGAAACCATGCACTACAAGGTGCTTCCACAAACATTACTTGTGCCCATAATTATACCAGAGGTATTAAGAAAAACTTGAAACACATACAGTTTCAAAATTTATTGGGTCCAGCTGCTTCAATCTCTGAATGTGACCAGTCGCATTTGGGTCAAAGACACCGCCAAGGAAGCTGTAAACTTGAGCAAAATCTGGCATAACTGCATCAAACAAAGAATTATTACATTAGTAAAAGAATTCAATGGGTAAAAAAATATGCTGGGTATAGAAAATAAGCATGTTTCACAGAAACCTTATTGACATGCAGATATTACATCAGGAGAGGTTTAGTCATTCCTCATGATAACAAAACATAGATAGCCACCTAGTCAAGTCAAGAAATAACATACACCATAAAAGTTTTATGCAGCTCCACCAAGGACATTAAGATTAGTGGCAAACAAGAGTTATGACTTTTACGTCTGTCAGGATTAGCAGTGAAGCCCAACAAGATGCAATGATGCCATTTTTGTATCAAACTTGAGCCTCACTAAGAGTAGGCTGCCATCCATCCCCTTGAAGCTGCTAAAACTTTTCGACATAGGGTCACAGATGCTATTCAAAACCAGCAGCTAAACATTTTTTGTCTTAATAGTGCAAAATGAAATTTCAAGTTTTACATTTCATCTTTCATGTTTCAAGTTTTGTTTTTAACTTTATTTTAGATTTAATGTTCCAGTTTAACAAGGGTTTCAACATTTACATAAAATATTTCAAATTTACATTGTCAATTGAGCAGATTTAATGTTAAACAATGTGAAGCATAACCAAGTTCAAGAGAAAGATATCATTTTAATCATGACTTCATGTTCTAATGATTCCCACACCTCAATTTCAAACTGAATGCTTATAGAGCTCAAATTAGTAAAAAGATACTACCCCTTGTTGGTTTTCCATGATTCCCTCGATCAATTGTTTCACCAACTGAGCAAGGTTTTGGAGTGCTTTCATTACTACTACTATAGCAGCAGCTCTGTGAAATGGTTGGTCCAGCCAATCCCATGTCATCTGAAATACCAAATGATATTATTATTATTATTATTATTATTATTATTATTACTACTACTACTACAATATCTAAAATTGTTCTAAATGATATTACATCATATTTGAAGAAATCAAGAAGCGGCAAGAACCAATGATACCTTTAGTCACTTGTGACAAACTCAAAGGTGGCACCGAGTCATAACTCCAGGAAGACAAGGCAGCACCAGGAATTGGATTTCCAGGCACTGATGATGAATCTGGCCTGTAAATATATCCTTGTTCAAGCAGCGCTGCTGAAGATTGAAATGGCCCACCAACTTGGGATACACCAGGAGCTGTCAGATATACACATAAATGCGACATTAAACATTATCCCAAAATATAGGAGTCGCTATATATGCATATAAAAATAAACAAAAGGAGTAGTTCACCATATGTACCAGTTTTGGGAGCTTTCTGCGGGTATGGATGAGCTGCTTTCCTCTTTGGGCGAGGGGGAGGCACATGTTCACTTGTTCCATTCTTTTGGACCTTCAGAAAGTATTTTTGCGCATGGCTTCGTATCTGCCAAGAATATTTCTCAGCTTTAATAAACAAACAGATAGACAAAGACATGTATTACACCAGCTTTCAAATGAATGAAAAGATAACGCGTCAAGAAATCATGCAGGATGCTCCAAACAAGAATTACTTTTGAGAAATAGGATAAGTGAAGCTACCCACAGCCATTATTGATAAAAAAACTCTGCACATAATCTAAATTAAATCTTTCTCATCATCTATCGGAAGATGCAATAATATTATCATGAATAAGCTGTGCAGCAGAAAATGCAGAATAAAACAAAGAAAATTCATCAGATAATAAACCCATATTATACTGTGGATAAAAGGTCATTTCATAGTCTGTCCATATTTTATGAATCACCATTGTTGATCCATGGTTATCTTCCATAATCACAAACTGCTCAAACCACAGATCTCAACAACACAAAGACTAATGCTTCTTCAGAGATAAACCCGAGTCAAGTAACTGATAATCTGTGATGACAAAAGAAGTCAAAATAACCTCAACATATGACTGACATGAAGACACATATTAATAAATATCCAAGGACCCAAAGTGCCAAGCTTATCCCATGGTAGGGTGGCTTTACATGCAGATGCTTGATAGAATCGACCAAGTTTGACATTACCTGAATGACAGTTTTGGACCCAATAAATGCCTCAATCTTCTTCCAGTCACGATCAAATCTGGAATCAAGAGAATATAAAATTAAATTAAATGAAGAAAATTTAAGTTAATATACACAAGCATGCTGTCATATAAAGTATGAATATGGTAACATAATCATGACATCAACTTCTTATAACACAAATATAAATTTATTTAATCACGGCATCCACCAAATACTTCGAGACATAAAACATACAGCCAGAAGGTTCTTTTGAGATGAGAGACAAAGCAAAGTTTAAATACAAACCAAACCCCTTAAATCCTGGGTATGGCACAAGACAAAATAAGTTCTCATTGTGTCAAGCTGTCCTCCCTTGCTAAAACATGCAATTGATGGAATCCTAATAAAACTATGTAAGTGGGATCAAAATTTTCTCAACAAAGTAAAATTTTTAAGGAGAAACAAGAATTAAATAATAATAACATAAGCTTTACTGATTATAGCTTGAAAAAGATACCGTTGTCCACAAAGCCAATCTAGTGCAACCATATCATATCAAAGTGCTGACTAAATCATTAAAAAACCTATGAAGAAACATAAATATTTTAAATATCTCCGACAATCAACTGCCTATTACTAATTCTATCAGAAGATTTAGTTCATTAAGACATTAACTTCTGATCATTCTCGTACATGAGAAAACATCCTCAGATTAAAACCCTAATTCTTTATTAATATATTATAAATTGGTCAAAGAAAAAATAATCTGATCTTCCTGAATCTAGAATCATCGATAGTACAACAACATAGTCGAACTTTTTTTCCTTCCTTAATTTTCTCAGCACCTAAACAAACATATGACGATAAATAACTTAAAACACTAAATTCACCAAACAGAGTCAAAAACAACCAAAAATTCACTTACAGTTGGAGAGCTTCCAGAAACTTGTCGTGCTCTTGTTCTGTCCAGCTCTCTCTAGACTTGGTAATCGTATAAGGCTTTCGAATCTTTTTATTCGGGTCCTCCGTAAACGACATCGTATTAGAACTTGTACTTTTTGTTGATGGGTTCGTAGTAGTACTTGTCGTCGTTGCGTTATAATTATTCCTTGGTGGTAGAGAATTGAGACCCGGGTGAACCATATTCATGGGATCGAAGAAGAAAAAACCTTGAGCAGGATGCGGGTTCACGGACACCATAAGCTGTAACAAAAATGTTTTTCAGTAATATCTTTTCTGTTTATTGTGCTTCTGATATTTTGTTGTGAAAACCTCTTCTTTTGATTGTGCTTTATTTGGTTCTCTGGTAAGACATACAAGCATGCTGATATAATAATTTTGATATTGTTTAATTTTTAATAAACGAGTAGCCAAGCTTTTATACAGCATGTGAGATTGTGAGGTGATGAGAAAATTGGGGAGTGGCCGAGTCGGGGACGAAACCGTCGTGAAAAGAACTGATATTGACCGTACACGTGGCAAATTGGTTGTACTGATTGAGACCCGGATTATCAGCTGTTCGGCAAGTGGCAATTTACAGACCACCTTGTGAGCAATTTCAAGTACTTTGGGCTGTCCGCTGGACATCGTGTACTGGTAATTATATTTGTGTCATATTTTAAACAAATATAATAAAATTTTTAATATACTTTAATTATATAGTTTATTTATTATTGATCTACTCAATGAATTATATTCATTATTTCATATTATATAATTAAAAAATATTATTTATTTAATTTAATTTAACATAATTATTTATTTAAATAAAATTATAAGATTCTAATTTAATTAAATATATTTAATTATATAAATATTCATTTAATTAGTTTAATATTAATATATTTTTAAAACAAATATTTATTATAAAATATATTTAAAAATAAAAATATCTGCTATTTAATTTTATAATTTCTATTCAATATAATTGTGTATGTTATAATGTACAAGTAATTAAAAAATAAAAATATTTTATTATATTATTAAATAAATTTTAAATAAATTAAAGAGTAAAAAAATTTAAACACGAATCGATTTCATAATAAATTGATTCAAAGATGATATAATTTATTTATTATATTGATAAATCACTAATCCAAGTAAATAATAAAGAATTATATATATATATATATATATATGTAGAAAGGCAAATTATTATTCATAACAAAATTATAAACACAAATATAATTTATTTATTATTTGTATTAATTTTTTCAACTTAAATATGTTTATTCACGTACCCACTTTTATTCTACTTACCAAACTAAAAAAAAATACTACTAGCTGATTATTAATTTAAAAATACTTTACTGAAAAATTATTTTAAAAAATCCAGAGGTTCAATACAAGCCCAATTGCTGGGCAATAGCTAATTTCTATAATCTTTAAAATAAAATAATACTACGAATATAAACTTTTTATATAAATTAATTTGAGATGTATTATTAATATAATAATATCGTTAAGGCAAGAAATCGCCCTTATTCACGACTTTGAGTATCACTATATTTTTACTTTTTGTCCTTGAGTTTGGAATTGTAAAATACACAGAACACCTCAGGAATAAAATCGATTTTTCAACACAAACCCTCCGATACTTAAGTTAGAGAGAATTTTATTTGGTGTGTGAAATAAGTATGCATACAAGCAAACAAGAATGCATGAAGAGTATGAATAACATGGAATGTTCTATCCCTGAATATGATGCATGGATGCGCTGAAAAGATAAAAGAACGTCTCACAGTGGGTTTCTCTCGATGTTGTTCTAATGAATCTGATTACGAATTCCCTTTTTCTCTTGATTTTTGGATGTTGTATATGGGAAGCCTAGGAGTGCGTATCCTTGGACACGTGTTACTGCATGGCTGACGTGTCTAGGGTGACCTGTTG
>JAVXUL010000001.1:14879035-14902227 GCA_035590515.1 Trichilia minutiflora
CTGAGAAGGTCACAGACAATAAAACTGTGGGTGAATCCAATCAGGGAAAGTCATCTTCAATTCTAGATAAGCTTTTTGGCAGTGTTTCAACAGGAAGTAGTGGTGGCTCTAATAGTCTTGTTGAGGTAATAATTATGTTGGTAGCATTTTCTCCAGCTCCGTCCATACTGTCATTTATTGTTTAAACTTTTTGAAAATTTGAAGACATTTCTAATGTCATTCTAGTACTACACCTTACCCCACACATGCATATTATCATAAATATATTCAATACTAATCAAGAAATTATTTTAAAGTTATAATGAATTCCCTCCATCTGCTAGCTTCAGGTATAGAAAGTTATTTACAGAAATAAATTTGCCAGCTTGGTCCAGCCTTTCGTTAAGTTAAATCTGTTTAATCATACAGTTCATGGTTATGTGCTTTGCTTATTACTATTTTACCTTTATGATTAAATATGTTACCAATGTTCTGGTTGTCATTAGTAGAACTCCGCCTTGTTAACCGTTCAATTTCTGCATTTTAATTATCAGAAACCTTAGCATGAAAGTATCTGAATTCCTTCAATATATGTTCTTGACACTCTAGCAGCCCAATAGTAAGGCACATGATACATGGAGTCCCCGTGCCGTCCATTCTTCCAAGTTTGCTCATTGGTTTATTGAAGAAGGTATTTTAGTACCTTGTTTGAAGCTTAATTTTTTTTATTCTGCCGACTCAGTATTTCCATGCTTAAATGTCAGACAATGTGGTTGAAGCCCTAAATCATCTGTTTACCTTACTAATCACTGCAGAAAAGAAGCCAGTTGATGAACTTTCATCTGGCAGGCCTAATGACTTGCTCTCGCTAATTGTTGGTGGTGAAAAAGGTGGATCTCAGCCTTCTGATGTGAAAGCGTCAGGGTCCATCTCATTTGGATTTTCACCCCAGAAACCAGAAATTGTTGATACACATCTGGCATCAAATGCTTCATCTGTTACACTTGAAAACTCCGAGCAATTGTCTGATATTAATATCTGTAATCCAGCAGCAGTGCCAGCTGTTCTCACATGTGAAGATCTTGAACAGTCAATTCTATCAGAAATTAATGGAAGTGATGACACTTTGCAGTCACCTTTGCAGGGTTCGAGTGTTACTGATGCAAAGACTGAACAGACAAAAGCAAATGTAGATGATCATGCATCCCATCACCTCCTGTCATTGTTGCAGAAGGGAACTGGCCTGGAAGATGTGACACAGTCATCCAGTCTGGACATTATTGCTTCAGGCAAAGCTCGCAATGTGGAAGTAGCAAGTATTCACGGTGCAGTTCATGAACCAAGAGAGACAAATGTTGAAAATGTTACCAATTCAGGGAAGAGTCTTACTCTTGAAACACTTTTTGGGACAGCGTTTATGAAGGAGTTGCAATCCATAGGCGCACCTTCATCTGCTCAAAAAAGCTCAATTGGGCCTGCTAGAGTTGTTACTTCGGAATTGCATGATGGTCTCCTTTCTTCTAACATGGAGACTGGATCTGGCAGGACGAGTTACAAAAGCAGTATTCTTGCATCAAACCAACCAGAAAATATCAAAGTAGATAGAATTAAAGAGCACTTATTAGGCTTTGATGATCGGAGAACTGAAGTAGATTCATCACAGTTTCAGAACGAGTTGGAGTCTAAACGTGGTGGCTTTGACAGGTCTGCTGATGTTCAACTTCCTGAAGAGGATAGCTTGACTGCACTCGGTGATCCTATGAAACATCTTAGGAATTCATCAAAAATCGAATTGTTTTCCTCCCAAGCTGCACCAGTTGACGTCACTGAAAAACTAGCTGGTCTAAATTGTGCTTTAGGAAATGAAAGACCTGTTGCAGAAGGTCAAGAGGGTTTGGCTTCTCTTCATGGTCCTTTTGGTGTGAGGGAGCATGATCTTTCATTTCATAACCACCATATCCAACCATCTTCCCCGCAGCTTCACCCTCCTCAATTGAATCATGTGGGACCATTATTCAATCCATTAGATTGTCATCCTGCAAACATAAATTCTCCGATGAAGTTTGTGGGTTCAGAAAGTATTATCCATCATGATCCTCCACTGGCTCATCAATTTCCTGCAAATATGCTTCGTCCCTCCTTCCATCATCCTAGCAATGGACTAGCTGGATTTGAGCCTCCCACTCATCATCATCCTATGTTACAGCATATGCAAGGAAGTTTTCCTCCACCTCACCTAATACGTGGATTTCCCGGTTCTCCTAATTCAAACAATCAAATGGCTGGTTTTATACAGGATGTTAACCCGATGCCAGGTTTCCCTTTTGGTCATCGGCAGCGCAATTTCGATGGTCTTCCAATGCCGCCACCAGGTAAATCAATCACCACTTTATTTGTGTCTCCCTTTTCTCTTACTGTTGGTACTTTTAGTTTCAAATTCATTCTTGTGGAAAATTAGATTTTGAAACTTATACAAGAACAAATGCATTTCTATATTGCTGCATGTTGTGGGATGTATTTCATATATCCTTCTGGGTAGATATCCTTTTCTCAGACATTCTACTGAACAGGCATTATGTTCTGTTGGCTGTAGCTGGTGCCTATATCCAAGATCTTCTAAATCTACAGGGGGTTATATAATTTCTTTGTTCAACAAATAAATTACATGTCAAACATCATCTTGTGATACTGGTAGCCATTCCTCCAAAATTTTTTAGAGTGAACCTATTTTTCCACTTATCTCTCAATTAAGTGTGTGAACATTGTATGAATGTGAAAATTATGCTTGGTTTTATTCTCTTTTTTGTCCTTTAGTGGCACTAAAGTATGTCTTTGTATTTGGGATCTAAATTTGTCTTAATATGAACTTTCATTGATTGGTAAGTAGTTGTCTCAGAAATTTGATCTTTTCTCATTTATTTTCTCATGATCATATTCTTTTGTTTACTCACTGAATCTTCAGTTCCTGAGGTCGAGGGTGGAAACAATGATCCAGAGATGCTTCAAAGGCTTATTGAGATGGAACTGAGGTCAAGTAGAAAGCAGATTCACCCTTTAGCAACAGCTGGCCATAATCAGGGAATGCACAACTTTGAGTTAGACACAGGTTTCAGCTATAGGTAGTTGGATTTTGATTTGTATTTGTGTATATTGTTTGTGTTAATCAGCACTTGCTCAGACCTGCACCTCCCAGCATTGGAGGATGGATTTCATCGTGCTCCATCCCAGAGCGTTAGCCTGAGTGGGTGTATTCACTGTATTTTACTTGATATTAGCATTTGTTTCGGTTTTCTATTTGCACTTTTCCTTGATCATTTTGAGCTAAAATGAAGCTACATTAACACGGCAGCATAGGCATTTAGAAAAAGAGATCCTTCCCCTTTCTTCCCTTCCCCCCAACTAATAAAGATCTGGTCTGTGTTTCTACTTCTCACTCTTATCCCAGAATTTTCCAATAAGTATTCTACTCTTGGAAGATGAGGAGGGCTACTGGGGAATGGACGCTATAGATTACTCTAAAATATTACCATATTACCGAATGCCACAATTATTATGACCTGCGTGAGCTCCCATTATAACAGTGTTGGAGGATTTTATCAAGGCCCAGTCTAACGACTTAGGTCTATCTTTACGCTCTTATCCAAGTCCATCAAGTACGCGTATCTAACAGGTTTTCTTATACGGTGTTGTTCTGAGAAGCTGGTCAGACCAACAGGAAGATAGTCAAACCGTTTCGGGCACTCTGTCCGAGACAACCGGTCAGAAACTCTTCTTTGAGTTATTTACTGTCAACTTGCTTTCGAGTCGGAACCTTCATCAACAGTTACCCTCGGAGTCGGGAGGTTAGATCAATAGCCTACTATGCAACAGTACGGATCTGCGGACACTCGGGGTATGTTAGTTCCCACCCCTCCACCTCCTGGCGACACCGAGCTATACCCTGTCGCATCAAGGTCTCCCGGGAACTAGGGGATTTCATTCTTGGGAGAGTTAGAAGCTCCGCTCGGAGGTACAAACACTCGGGGGTTCGGGAATGACGTGGCAAGGAACAATGTCACAATTTCCTACGCCCTTTAACTTTACAACAGATCATCCTAGACACGTCAGTCATGCAGCAACACGTGTTCAGGGATACGTATTCCTAGACTTTTCATATACAACATCCAGAAATTAAGAGAAAAGGGGGATTCAATTCAGTTAACAGAGAGATTCGTGAGAACAATATCGAGAGAAACCTACTGTGAGACATTCTTTCTAATTTTTTGGTGCATATAGGCATCATACTTAGGGATAGAACATTCCATACCTCTATATTTTTCATTCAATCTTATTTGTTTATATGAACACTTATTGCACACACCAAGTAAAATCTCTCTGACTTAAGTATTGGAAGATTTTCGTCGGAAAATCGGTTTTACCCCTGAAGTACTTTGTGTGTTTTATAATTTCAAACTCAAGGACGATAAGAAAAACCTACTGGTGCTAGGAGTAGTGGATAAAATCGATTTTTTGCATCAACAAATGTTAATATGGATCCCAATTTCAAATCTAGCTGGGCAAGCTGGCTTGGCATCTGTGGCAAAAATAATGGCCGGATAAACACTTGAAAGATAAAAGAAGAAATTAAATTGTCAAAATATAATTAATTTAATAAGTGCATGATATATTTTTAAATGTTTTAGTTTATATTTTTATATCTGTTATGTTTTTTTATTAATTTTTATAATACAAGGGGAAGATGCTAACAATTTGAAGCGAAATATAAACTTTAAAAATATTAGAAGATAATTTAATATTTATCAACAAATTTGGGATGGTGTACCATTACATCTAAGTCTTACTGTAATTAAGGGAAGAAAAAAAAAAGCATAGAGTATATTTAAATAATTTCGATCTCTTGAGAGTTGGATTGGGAAATAAAACAGAGCTGTCTAAATGTTAAGCCCTCCGCCCATCGCTAACAAGGACGACGAAAATAATAATAATAATAAATAGTGAACATCTAAATGCCAAAAGCTCAACAAGATATACCGCCACCATATACAATATAAAAAACTTGGATCACTCAATCTCTATACAAGAAGAGCCTATCAACGTTGAACAATAGCCTTCAAAATTGATGGCACTATCACACGTTTTCCATACTATATACAAGAAAAAGGCCTTGTTTGTTCAACAGTACTATGTGCTAGATGTCCTCGGCCAGCACATCATACTATACCCTATGTCAAACATATGTACATACACACATACATACATACATACATACATACTTGCTGGCAACTCTATCACAAATTGTCTACATCTGCCTGGCATCCAACATTCAAGGTCAGCAAGGGACTGGGATGATCCCCAAAGCAAAAATTACTTATGCCTGTAACAAGACAAGGGTTCCCATTATATTTCACCTTCTATGCTGATGGAATGGCAGTTTTTGGTTTCCCAGCATGCAGATTATTGCTATGGCTGCCGATTTTAGTTCTCTGTGAATCCATGTCATAAAGTGAAAGCATCCTTCTCTGCATACATGTTGTAAACATTTAGTAATGAAATATATGCCATTATCCAACTTAACTATTAACAACTACGTGATCAAAAGTTGATGTAAACCCGTAGGCTAAGTAGCCTAAAAACCCACGAACAAGTAGATCCTAACCCGGAAAGTCAATATGATCAGATTGAAAACCCTAGACCCGTTGAGGAACTTGTCTCAAGAACCTAATTGCAAAGAAATGACGCCACAAAGGATTGCAAGCCCTTTGATAAGTCTGAAGTTCACGCAAGAATTCTAAGAGAAATACTCGCAAATAATCTCTCAAATTTTATTCATGTCAAATTCTGTGTTTTTCACACCTTCTAGAATATTTATAGCCTTAGATGAATAGTAACATAAATAGTAAAATATTTCTAATCCTAAAAGACTTTCCTCCTAAATAGAAGATAGAAGAATAGGAAACTAAAATAGAAAAGACTTTCCTAAATAGAAGAATAGGAAATTAAAATAGAAAAGACTTTCCTAAATAGAAGAATAGAAAACTAAATAAATAGAAACTTAACTTACGGGTTCACATTAAAAGTGCTGAGAATTATAGAACCGATTCAAAAATTGAATTGTATGCTACAAGAGGCTTATTGCGGTAGTTTCAAGGTTTACATCCATCCCAGAAAAAGGGAAAAAGATGATGAAAAATTAACGAAAAACAGAATGGAAGATAACAAAATTAAGTGAACAATCATGACAATATTGAATACCCCCAAAATGTTAACAGGAGATAATGTACATCTACAAGAAAACTTTACATGAAGTATGAAACAAATTAGATTTGCATTTGCGTCCCCAAACAAACACCATGTTATCATCAATTTAACAAGATGCCATGTGAAATGATAGGGAGGAATAAAATGCAAATTCCTAAGGCCTCTCAATAGTTGCTCCACGATCAATATAGCATACTTGCATAACCAATTTGAGCATTGTAGAATCAGAAGGTCATCCCAGTGCAACAAAATTAAATTGAAGATTTTCTAATATAAATAAACAAAAATACGGTTACTATCATTCAGCCATTGTTAATCTAAACTGATACTCTGTCACTCACCCCAGTCAAAGGATGATCCTTGGAACAAAAGGGACATACGCAAAAGGAAAATAAGCTGAGAAACCAAAAACTGGATAACAGAAAATCACAGATTGCTTGAGACTATGTGCACAACTCGAAAAGGATTCAAAGTTCAGTTTTTCAACTGTCCCAAAAACAATGACATTCCACAAGCCAAAAGCATCCAGAAATCAGATGCAAGACTGAAGGCTTTCTCCATTGTAGAGATTTGAAAAATAAGCAAAGATAATATGATCAGAATTCTTTAGAAAGTCACCATAAATTTTAAGAATAATAAATAATTATTTCATAGACTAGCAGGCACAACCATCTACCAGAAAGCTTTAATGATCTTATACCTTTAACATCCTGCAAAAGCAATTAATATTTACTTTGCTCATTGTGATGTCTTCAACTCTACTTGTTAACACTAACATGCCAAACAATACTCTTTATGCAAGTAATAAAAAATTTCAAGATACAGCTACTAGTTACCTATCAGCTAATGGGAAAACAAATATTTAATGTCAGAATTCAGTGGGTAAAAACTACCCTTAGTTACATCACCATCACTAAACTTCAGTACCAAAGCAAACCTAATATCCTGGAAAATATAGGGGAAAGAAAGACAGAAAAATAGGAAACGTACTTACATGGTCCTCAAACTCGGGGCTTGTCAGATTGAAGGTTAAATTTTTCATCAACAACAGTACCTGCAAAAGACCCATATGAAATAACATAAATCACCATTGTCCCAATTGGTAATGTAAACCAAGTAAATCTAAAGCAGATAGAAGAGGAAGGAGAAATCAAGCACTATAAGCCGCTTCCAAAAATATTATTAATGTGCCCACAATTATGCCAGAGGTATTAAGAAAACTTGAATCACGTACGGTTTCGAAATTTATTGGGTCCATTTGCTTCAATCTCTCAATGTGACCAGTTACATTTGGGTCAAAAATACTGCCAAGGAAGCTGTAAACTTGAGCAAAATCTGGAATAACTGCATCAAATAAAGGACTAATTCATTGGTAAAAGAATTCTATAGGTAATAAAATATGCTGGGTATAGAAAATAAGCATATTTCACAGAAATCTTATTGACATCAGGAGAGGTTTGGTCATTCCTCATGATATTACAACATAGACAGCCCTTGGTAAAATTTTATGCACTTCCATCAAGGATGTTAAGATTAGTGGCAAACAAGAGTTACAACTTGTAAATCTGTCAGCATTAGCAATGAAGCCCAACAAGATGCAATGATGCTATTTTCATATCAAACTTGAGCCTTACCAAGAGTAGGCTCCCATCCATCCATCCCCTTAAAGTTGCTAATACTTTTCAGATGCTATTCATAACCAGCAGCTAAACATTTGTGTCATAATAGTGCAAAATGCAATTTCAAGTTTTGTGTTTTATCTCTCAAGTTTAAAAGTTTTGTTTTTTACTTCAATGTTTTAATATTTTGGGTTTAATGTTCCAGTTTTTTGTTAGATTTTTCAACATTTTCATAAGATGTTTCAATTTAAATTTGCCAATTGAGCAGATTTATTGCTAAACAATATCTAGCATAACCAAGTCCAAGAGAAAACTTTCATTTTAATCAGGCACATATGTTCTAATGATTCCAACACCTCAATTTCAAACTGAATGCCCATAAAGCTCAAATTAGTAAAAATATACTACCTCTTGGTGGTTTTACATGATTCACTCGGTCAATTGTTTCACCAATTGACCAAGGTTTTGGAGCACTTTCATTACTACTACTATAGCCACAATTCTGTGCAATGGTTGGTCCAGCCAATCCCTTGTCATCTGAAAATACCAAATGATAGTAATATTATTGCAAGTATTTGTAATTGTTCTAAATGATATTACAATAAATTTTCAAGAAGTCAAGAAGTGGAAGGAACCAATGATACCTTTAGTCACTTGCAACTCACTCACTGGTGGCACTGAGTTATAACTCCGGGAAGACAAGGCTGCACCAGGAATTGGATTTCCAGTCACCGATGATGAATCTAGCCTGTAAATATATCCTTGTTCAAGCAGAGCTGCTGAAGATTGAAATGGCCCACCAACTTGGGATACACCAGGAGCTGTCAGATTTACACATAAATGCAAGATCAAACACTATCCCAAAATTGTTATATACGCACATAAAAATAAACAAAAGGACTGGTTCACCATAGGTACCAGGTTTTGGAGCTTTCTGTGGGTATGGATGGGCTGCTTTCCTCTTTGGGCGAGGGGGAGGTACATGTTCACTTGTCCCATTCTTTTGGACCTTCAGAAAGTATTTTTGTGCATGGCTTCGTATCTGCCAAGAACATTTCTATGCTTTAATAAACAAACAGATTGCTGAAGACATGTACTACACCAGCTTTCAAATGAATGAAAAGATAATGTATCAATAAATTATGCAGAATTCTCCAAATGATAATTGCTTTTGAGAAATATGATAAGTGAAGCTATCCACAGGCATTATTGATGAAACACTGCACATAATCTAAATTAAATCTTTCTCACTCATCTATCAGAAAATGCAAGAATTTTATCATGAGTAAGCTGTACAGATGAAAATGCAGAATAAAACAAAGATAAATTCACCAGCTAATGAACCCCATATTATACTGTGGATAAAAAGTCATTTCATAGTCTGTCCATATTTCACGAATCACCATTGTTGATGCCGTGGTTATCTTCCATTGTCACAAATGGCTCAAACCACAGATCTCAACAGCACAAGACTAATGCTGTTTCAAGATAAACCTGAGTCAAGTTTGACAATTTGTGATGATAAAAGCAGCAAGAATAACCTCAACATAAGACTGACATGAAGGCACATATTAACTATAAAATAAATATATAAGAAGCCAAAGTGCCAAACTCATTCCAGTGCATGGTGCTTTACATCAGATGCTTGATAGAATTGACTAAATTTGAAATTACCTGAATGACTGTTTTGGACCCAATAAAAGCTTCAATCTTCTTCCAATCACGATCAAATCTGAAATCAAATGAATATAAAATCAAAATAAAAGAAGAAAATTTAAGTTAATATGCACAAACATGCTCACATATAAATTATAAATCTAATAACTTGTCATGACATCAGCTGCTTCTAACAAAAATATAAATTTATTTTATCATGACATCCACCAAATACTTCAAGCCATGTAATTGATCCTCATGTTTGCACATTAAGGAAGTTGTTTGAATTGGTCCTTCATCTCAAGTATGTAGCCAGAAGCTTCTTTTGAGATGAGAGACAAAGCAAAGTTTATCTTCCATAGAAATGTATCCTTGGCTTTGCATGTTAAGGAAGCCATTGAGTTGGCCCTACATCTCAAACATGTAGCTAGAAGCTTCTTTTGAGGTGAGAGACAAAGCAAAGTTTAAAGATAAAACAAAATCCTAACTCCTAGGTATGGCAGAAGACAAGAAATAAGTTCTTATTGTGTCCAACTATCCTCCCTCGCTAAAACATGTAATTGACAGAGCCTAACAAAATCATGTGAGGGAGACCAAAATTTCTCAACAAATGGATTGTTAATAAGTAAAATGTATAAGGAGGACCAAAATTTTCTCAACAAATGGATTGTTAATAAGTAAGGAGGAACAAGAATGAAATCGCAATAACACAAACTTTACTAATTATGGCTTAAAAATGATACCGTTATCATCCAAGCCAATCTAGTGCAACTATATTATATCAAGGTTACGATAAACACTAAACCACTTAAAAAAACTATGAAGAAACATAAAATTTTCTAAAATCTCCTTCAAGCAACTGCCTATTACTAATTCTATCAGAAGGTTTAGTTTATTAACATCACCCACGTTTACAAGAAAATCTCCTCAGAATAAAACCCTAATTCTTCATTAATATATTATAAATTACTTCAAGGAAAAAATAATGTGATCCTGAGCGTAGAATCATCGATAGTACAATACGATAGTTGAAATTTTTTCTTTCTTAATATTCTCGGCAAACAAACAAACATATAACGTTAAATAACTTCAAAACATGAAATTCACCAACACGGTCAAAAATATCCAAAAATTCACTTACAGTTGGAGAGCTTCCAGAAACTTGTCGTGCTCTTGTTCTGTCCAGCTCTCTCTAGACTTGGTAATCGTATAAGGTTTTCGAATCTTCTTATTCGGATCCTCCGTATACGACATCGTATTAGAGCTTGTATTTTTTGTTGATACTGTGTTCGTAGTTGTAGTTGTCGTCGTTGTGTTATAATTATTCGTCGGTGGCAGAGAATTGAGACCCGGATGACCCATATTTGCAGGATCGAAGAAGAAAAAGCCTTGAGCCGGATTCGGGTTCACGGACACCATAAGCTGAAGCGAAAATGTTTTTTAGTAATTACCGATTTCTGCTTTCTGTGATTCTGATTGTGCTTTGCTTTATTTTTCGGTAAGTCAGACAAGTACTATAATAATTGATATTGTTTAAAATTTTCATAAACGTGTAGCTAATGTTTACACAGCATGTAAGGTGATTAGAGAATGGTGGAGGAAAAAGTCATCAAAGGACTGATGCTGGCCGTACACGTGGTATTATCTGGTTGCACAGATTGAGACCCGGAAGTATTTGCTGTTTGCCAAGTGGCAATTTACAGACCACCTTGTGACTTGTGAGCAATTTAAAATACGGAAGTCAAGTTGGACACGCTGTCGGGGCTGGTAAGCTGTGAGAATTCCAGGAGTCATATTTGTCGCATAACTTATATAATAAATTTTTTAGTAAATATAAATATTATTAATTAATCATAATATAATTTATTATTTATGTATTGAATAAATTATATCTATATTATATAATTAGATATACTCTTATTAATTTAATTATTTATGTAAATAAAATTTTACGATTTAATCTGATTAATTATATAAATATGAATTTAATTCAATTAACATTAATATTTTTAAAAATATTTTAATATAAAATAAAAATATATCTTTTAAATTTATATATAATTAAAAATATAAAAATAATATTATATTATAAAACAAATTTAAAATAAATTCATGAATATTGATTATAATAATTTTCTTATATTAATAAAAAAACTTTAATCTATTTAATTCAAATAAAAATTAAACAACCGTAAAAAAGATAATTCAAATAAGACTTACAACTTAACCTCCTAAACAATCATTATTTATAAGTTTTTATTATCAAAATCCTCCGTGTAATAAAAAATTTAAATATAAATATAATATATTTATTAACTATTGAATTTTATAAATATGAATATAATTAATTTATTATTAGTATTAATTTTTACAACTAAGATTTATTTATTTATATTAAGTTTGCATCAAATAATTATGCTGTGATTTAAATTACTGACCCTACACACGGTCCCTCCCTTATTGCCAAACTCAAGAGATAGTAAAATTTAATTGAGAGTCCAATTTTATTTATGTAAATGTTGACGATAGCTAATTTGTATAATTTTTAAAATAAAAATAATACTAAAAATATAAAATTTTATATAAATTATCATATGTAAATTAATGCAAGATGTGATATTAAACAAATTAATATAATTAATAATAATAAATATAAATTGCATCTTTATCTCTCGTGTTAAATTAGTTATTCTACTATTTGGCAATTCAATTTGAAGTCTCATCTCATTTGTGATTAAGAAAATTTTATTATTTTTTATGCATCAATTTAATGTTCAATAATCATATTAACTAAATTAATATATATATATATATATATATAAGTTTGAAATAGTAAACCTGATTTTATATCTTAAGAAACAAATAATATTGTCAATATAATTTTTGACACAAATTTATTTGGTAATCTTTTATATGTTTATAAAAGCAAGTAAAATTCTTTAAAAAGTAAATAAAATAAAATAATTATATGAGAATTTTATTAAGTATATAATATTATTATATTAATTTATAAAAAATTTATATGTTTATCATTATTAATTGGAAAATAACTTCTTCTTCTTCTTTTAAAGGTAATTGGGAAGTGTCATTTGTTAAGAAAATTCAGTCTAATCGCCCCCTGTTTTTCGCGTTTTAAAATTTAAAAAACAGTTAGCACGAGAAGGTCCGGAGATTAAATATTACCATGTTTGGGGAAACAGGTAAAGATATAGATGATGCCACGTTCCCCGTATAAAATTACTCTTGCACCCTTCCTTTTGGGAAAGACCGAAGAGCAGCTCTCGTCATTGAAGGTCCTAGAAATTCGAGAGGATTGGCTGTTCCGTTAAAATCTCCCCTTTTCATTCTGCCAACCAAGATTTTGAAAATAAATAATGTCATAAGTTATTATAATAATTTAATGGGTTACCAGGCAGACTAACTTATTTAACTTGGCCAATAAGATTTTGACAACCAACGATATTATAATAATTTTTAATTACCTGGAACTGTGTACTAATTTGAAATCCACTAATTATTTATAGTTTTCTTGCGAGGTCTGCAAACTATGAGAAGGCTCAACAAAAAATCATTATCACGAAGAAATTTTCGGTTTACTATCTCCAGTTGTGTTGTAACAGTTCATCTTCATTGACCTTGGAAGTATCCGTTGGGAAGAGACAAAAAAGGACAAATCTCTTGTACATTTTAATGGGCCTAACAACCCATAACAAGAAGCCTGGTAACATTTCAAAATTCGCAAAAGGAAAGGGAAATATACTTTACAAACACTTTTCTTCCAACTCCAACAAATACAAACCCCAGAATAGCCAAGAAAAATAAAAAATCATACACTTCTGAACTGTGGGAGTTCACTTCCTAAATGTTAATCAAGCCAACGAGTAACTCCATCCTCTTCCCCAACTGCTGCCAAAATTTCGATGCGTACATCCAAGACAGCCTGCAGTGAGTCGACAGAAGCAATTTAGAAAAGAGTGAAGGATATGGATTAGGTGCAGGATGGTTTATCACTTTTTCTCTCACAAGTCACGATTTCATTACCTAACTCCTCCAAAAAGTAGTCCAGTTAATGTAATGTAAAATATATCTCATTCAAGGCATTAAAGTGGTCGGATACTATAGGAGATTGCCAAGACTTAAGTTTAAAGCTGGCTAGGTGTGATTGGTTGGTAGTGCCATTATTGAAACAGTTAAGGTCAAGTGTAAAACACAATTTTACCCAGTAAATTGGCGGAGCAAATTGCAAAGATTTTAAGAAAGAAAAGGATTACCAAGGGATTTCTACAGTTGACCAGCCGACATTCCTCCAGAGAACCTTCCATGGTCCAACTCTCCCAAACATCAAAGCTGTGACTCGCAAATACATATTCCATTCTCCTATTAATCTGCAATGTCAAAATAGAATCTGATTGTGAACCCCAACAACAGAATTGTCAACATGATAACTATATTGCTTAATACTTTAATAGGACCATATAATGAAAAAGATCATTTCAAATGACACAATCTAACATTAAAAATATTTTATTCAATTAAAAATGAAGAGCACAATGTGAAATATTATATGCAAGATAATATGAATCATGATTAGGGAAAGAGAACAGTTATCATCTCAAGTTGGTGGATTAAACCTATTACCATGGTAACCTACCAAGAAATTCAAGAAGTATACTCCAAGGTCCATAATCTGGTTTTACTAATGAAATGTCCACTGGGCTAATGATCTATATGTACTTTCTGCTCTGTGATACTTCCAAGTTAACAAAACAAAAAAGAAAAAAAAAAAAAGGACTCATATCAGCAAAAGAAAATCAAGATCTAAGTTCAAAAGTGATATTCTCCCCGTCAATAATCTTGTAAAGCTTAAAAAGTAAACTAGTACATTTCTGTAAAGAAAACGCTACCGAAAACTCCAATATACATTTCCCTTCATCATTTAAATATGCTGGTTCAGGACATTGGCAGTGTAGCCACAATCAGACATTCATAAATAAGTCCTGATAGAAGCATCCCAAATTGGTAATGTCAGAACTAAGGTATAAAATTACCTGCAACAACTTTCCTCCAGCAGCAAAAGAACGCAAACCAATTATGTCCTGATGAAAAGAACCGTGCAATCATATTAGCTTATAATCATGATCATTGCAATAATTAAACTGAGTTAAACTTGGGTCAAATAGAAAAGGCATAAATTTGTGAAAAACCTTGCTTCTGCAAAGAACAAGAAACTGAGCTGCAGGATCTCTTTTTGTTACATTTGACATTGAGTCTAAGAACCAACCACCACCTTTAAGTCTTTGCCTGGAGACGTGGAGCACAGGGTGATCTCTTGCATATAGAGCTACAACATATCCATCTTTCAGCATTTCACTAGACACTCCACTGATATTTTTGCTAGACTTTAGAAGCTGGCTGGAAGTTGATTCGTTTATTGACTCTGTCAGCATTTTCCTACTTCTTGAGTCTTCAGGGGATGCACACTGAGAACTAGCTTGATCTGTAGCACCCATAGCAGTATCATCTTCTCTATAAGAAGTGCTTTCCTTTTCTAATGCACAGGGGTCATCTGGTTTCTGCAAAGATCTTTGACGGGCATGCCTCTTTTTGGCCTTCTTAACTGACCTGCTGCTTCTAACAACAGATTTAGTGTTTGTAGGATTTTGAGTCAAACTTGAACCTTGATGCTGGCTGCCAGAATCTTTTGATTGACTGGTCCCTGTTTTCTGTGAGCTTTCTGGACTGACTCGAATATCATGTGTCAGTTGGCCACCAACAAAACCCCCCAGAGCACTCACTTTGTCCTGTTTATCACATTGTTCAACTTCATCACCTATTTTACTTTCATGTTCTTCCTCATCAAAAACGGCATTTTTTGGAAAAAACCCATCAAAGAAGAATGTCTGCAACACAGAAATAGCCTTTTCCCTTATCTCCATCCACACTTCTTCACTGTAATCCGCACTGTGAGGTAGTATCAATACATTGGGCATCTCCCTAACCTGAAGCAAGTGTTGTGAGATGGATAAGTGCTTCATGAAATATTGAACTTTCAATTACACTGTATCCAGCTGCATCATTCATAAATGAGATATTTAATAGCATATTATATTTACTCAGCTACTAAGATGTCTTCCAATCTTGTTCATGCTCTTTATGAAAAAACAAAAAAGGAGTGAGAGCAGGGGGGAATTATTATAAATCATGTGCATGCTGGTATTCGAAGGAATTTTACATATATTTCAATGTTACCTCAAAAATAGGTATTCAGTGCCATGTAGCTTTTGATATTAGCTGCTTCATTATCAGAACATTTTAAGCGTAAAGAATGTGAACCTCTAGCTAGCTACAGACCAGGATACTAGATTTGCATTAACACAGAGAAGCAACCCCACCTTATCTAGTATATATAATAAAAATGATAACAGAAGAAGAATTATGGGGAAAGGTAAAAGGAAATTGAACCTCATGGGGATAGCTATTAACAAAATATATTATGTTCAACTGTCTGCCTACTACACACATCATGCATTAGACTCAGGCCATAAGCATAGTTATATACCCATGCTTCCATCCACTGTGGCCCTTGAGCACCATCCAGGGCACAGCCGGCCAAGGTGCCATCAATTAAAAGCTGCTTCACAGCACAATCATCCAACAGTTGACTGCTACCTGTATTCACAAGAAATGCCCCTACACGGATACAAAATTTTTTCCAAATTATTAGAAAACAAAAGGAATCACAATGTAAGGAGGTTCATGAAATGAAGAAGTAAATATACCAGGCTTAATATGCTGCAAACATTTTGCATTGATAATCTGAACTGTTTCATTTGTTACAGCACAATGAAGAGATATTACATCACTTGCAGCTAGCAAATCATTAAGAGTATCCATCCTCCGGGCAGCTGAAGGAAATGTTACTTTACCTTTACCCTGTATAGAATAATCAATTCAGAAATCCAGCACTGAAGAACATATGGAAAATCATATGAACACAGCATTTACAAGCTCAACATTGTCCAAGGATAACTTGACCAGGTAAACAAGTAGTAACAAAATACGAAAAACATTTCATTACAAACACTTCCAGTAGCTGACTGGTCATTTCCGATTTCAATAGGTATAATCCATGATTAGTTTTATTAAACTTAGAAATTAATCCATCTACAGATAACATACATCAGAAATAATTTTCACTGTACAGTCTGTTGCAGAAGAGCGCATCTAATTAGATGAAGAGTGCAGCAAATTTGACACATTGCCTAACTTGCTTCGCTTCAATAAAAATTGAAGTTAAATTTTGATTGAATCTAGAATTCTACGTCTGAATCAAGGACATCATTCATTTTCCATGCAAAAGGAAAACATCAAACAGTCATAACAAAAAACATTGAACATTAAAAAACATACAGATATGCCCACTAACTTTATACTATCTGCTGCTTAAACCATACTAATATTAAAATTCATCTAGGCGAAACTTCTACAAGTTTGATATGATAAACTTAAGGCCTGATAAATCTTTAAAATTGGCAACAGTAAGTTATGCCTGTCACCATAAACTAAACAAAACAAACCCAACACTATAGTTCAAAATATCATGACTGTAATTCACTTGTGATTCCAATTTGTTATCATCTTGTTTTGGTATTACAAGCCTAAGTAAGAGAACCACTTAACTTAGCAATCAAAGCAAAGACCAAGTTAGTGAACATTAATTTAAAAGCACAAGCTGAATCATAAAATGGCTCTTGGTTCAATAACAAAATATATACAATATCCCACTTTAGTCCTCATGTCTTAACACTGCAACAATCACAGGAAAGAACGCCACTTCCTAGGATTAAGCCCCTTAACCAAAAATAAAGCTTGATCATAATATATTGATAACGCAGCCCCTCAATGCTAATTATTTGTTCTAATTTAACGTTAAAAGAAGTAAATTTTTGAGCTAAAGAAATATCAAAACAAACAGAAATTATATGTCATCCAACTCATACCTCATGAACATCAGAAACAAAAGTCGGACATATGCTACGTAGAATAAGAAAAACTGTTGCAAATTCGCGCCACGTAAGCATCAAAGTAAAGCACCTTGTTTTCTCAAACAACAAATGCACAAGAACATCACTTGTTTAGCTACCAAATCACCCAAATCGTTGGAGTTAGGGCATCAAACCAAAACACTAAATATTAGCTGATGCAACACTTTCATACACGGAACAAACTGTAAAGCACATATGTATAGCCAAAACCGAGAATAAGAAAAAAATTTACTTAAATTTAATCAAGCATTATTAAGTGCGTACCTCATGAACGTCAAAATAAAGCACATTCATCTTGAAAGCTAAGCTTCTCGTAGCCAAAGATCGAGCGGATGCAGATCTACCTATTATCCCCATAACCAGTCCTCTGCACCTCCTCATTCCTCGACACAGCGGCTGCACCGAACCCAGCCAACCTGAAGCCGAGAGAGCGTGACTTGAGAGCAAATGTGTCCGGCGCAGCAAGCCAAGGACGAGAGCCATCACGGTATCAGCAATCTCTTCGGCTCGAGAGGTATCCACGTGAACGAGACGGAGACCAAGGTCGGCGGCGAGAGAGGAGTCGACGGCAGGGTCGGAGGACCCAAGGCAGAGGATAAGCTGGTAGGGACGGAGGCGACGCTGAGCGGCGCGTGGTAGGTACGCGAGAGAATGGAGAAGGACAGCGACTGCGGCTTCGATCTTTCCATCGACTAAGCGGCTGAGAGGCACGTGCTCGACAACTGCAACGCCGGCGAGGGAGTCTTGTTCTACGACGCAATCTTCGATGCAGTTGAGAGCGACAACTAAGGGAAGAGATGCAGTGATATTACAATTAGACATTGTCTCAGAGGATTTATTTTTCATCGTCACCTCCAGTATGTGGTGGTATGGTTGGTACTCGTGTCAGTTGTGGTGGTTAGGGTTTAACGTTGTAATTTTGAGCATGTTTGGGGGCTGAATTGATAAATGATTATATAACTATCATGCTGCAGATGCGTTGTTTCTTAGCTTTTGCAGTTGTTGCTCCAGAGCCTGAGGAGAGGTTGAAAACTCGAAATGTCCAATGCTTAGCTGACTGCTGCGATCTGACCCTGCCCTATGCTACTACAACTATTTATCTCTAGGGGACGGCTTATGCTTTTTTTTAAATTTCATATATGTCCCATTTTTGTCTGAAATAAACCAGGAAAGGGGCAACGACAGATGCCCCTATGATTTTTCAAAAAGTCAAACGTCCCATATAATAGATGTGACAAAATCGCAATCGTTCAATTTTTAATATCACATCTGTGATAGGGGATGTTTGGGTTTTTGAAAAATCATAGGGGCATCTGTCATCACCGCAACCAGGAAATGTATACTATTCAACTTTCTACATTCGCAGCATTTAAAAAAATTGTGAGTCCTATAAAACGGGAGTGAAGTCATTTCTCTCGTTTTGTCGCTTTCTTTTCGGACATAAAGTTACGCATTTCATAGGCAAATTGGAGTCAACAAAAATTAATTATATATAAAACGGTTTGACAAGTCAGAAGATATTGCCATATTGGTATTATTACTATTTGGGGTCCGTATTCGCACCTAAATTTGTAATAATGAAGGAATCAACACACATGAACATGCAGAGATTTGCTACAAATATTTCCTGGATACTAGGTCCGCAGCAGCAACAATCAGCAGACCTTACAAAAACACTAGTTGCCCATGGTGCTTGGCATACAGTATCGTAACTCATTAAGTAGGCATCTTGCGCGCTTGGTATACAGGAAAATGGTGTGATTTTGGCACTAGATAAAATAGAACCTTGTTTGAAAGGAATGATTTCCATTATGCTTCAACATAATTTCAAGTCTTACTCAAAAGATGGCAAACCAGGTGCCCAGATTGATTTGGAGTAAATATGCAAGCCACAGAAGACTATTCATTTCTTTACACATCCTCATAGTAAGAAAGGAAAACACCCTACCGCAGTTTCCAGTTCAGATAACTCAGGTCCACCATCCCAAAACATGAATAGAATAAAAAACAAAAACAAATGTGGTCTGGACGTATAGAATCGTGGAAACATAAATTGTTAAAGCCAGTTCCAGAAATGCTTTTCGATTTAAAAGTTAAAAATACAGACAAATTTTGTTCGAGAATTTCCATATGATTCCCATTTCCCAAGGCTGGCGACATACAATACAACGATACAAGGTGCATTAGGATAGATTTGATAGATCTGTTGTGGTCTACCAACAATTTGAAGGACAATTCATCAATGCTCAAAGCTGCCAGGCAGTCAGACCGATAAGAAAACACTGGAAACGAACTTTGATTTTGGGCAGGCAATCAGACAGACAATAAAATGTCCTTCTTGTTTATTACTGAAAGAAAAAAACAGTTTGCAACAAATAAATAAAACTGAATAATCACTATAAAGTAGAGACAGAATACAAATAGTGCACACAGCAAAATTTTTACATGACATAGACAAATAGATACAACTCTCACACCCAGAAAATTTATGCCGGCTACAGAAGAGATCTCTACAACCCCCCATATTACTAAAAGCTTCAAAGCTCCTACATGGAAGATTGTGCTGGTGCTATAAGCACTTTCACATCACATCCATGTTTCAATTTAAAAGAGGGAATGTTCCTGGTCCGCTAAGCAACCATGAGAACAGGACAGAAGCCTTTCAGCCGCTCCTGAACAGCATTTTATCAAGATGGGAGTTGAAATTAGTAACAGAACCACTGTACAACCTCCATATCATCTACAAAACTCGTGTAACAGGTTTAAGTTACCACATTCAGCATTTCTTATTTACTCAGCTAGAGCTGTGAGGTTTCTCCTACTTCCATTGAAATCCTGATAAAATCTTCCTTAACTTCTAATTGAACCAGAATAACAAATTCCTAGACAGATGACTAAGGTCAGAGAAACCTCCTCCTAAACCTCCCGGCAGTTGCTTGATAAGAACGCATTAATAGACCAACACCAATTCCAATCCCAAGACACATACCTAGGCCAATTCCAACACCAACTCTAACGCCAGCATTAAACCATGAAAGTTGGCCATCCTCCCCATAGTACATATCTTCAGAGTAAAGACTCTCTCCAACTTTCCCATCTGACTCGTAATCATAGTCTTCTGCTTCTGAAAGCTACAAAGCACAAAAATAAATAGAAAATAGTCAAAGAAAATAACTAAACATGCAATTGCAAGCAAATTTAAAAGAAGTAGATGACCAAAATTTTAAAAGATACAAGATATATATATGATACCCTGGAAAAATGTATATGTTTCCGTATCAGTACGTTCTAAATGCTAATTTAATGTCAAAAGCCATAACAAACAATCGGTACTAGTAATAACATCACCCTACCATAATTTTCACATTAATCCATGTTAAGAAAACAAACAAACAAGAACCTTGGGAAACCAAAAAGTCTACATATTCTAAAATCTGTTAAATTTTCAAGTGCAAGAGTGATTAAAAGTGTCTTAAAGAATGGTTCAATGCAATTAAGCTGAAAACAAGCATGAAAAGAAAAATATTAAATATGAAACATATTAAAAGTTTGGAAGGATGTCAGAAGCTTGTTGATAAAGTATAGGTTATATATTATTGAATCTTAAAGGTGGCTCTGTTCATCAAATTGTAAACTCTCACTTCATATGAAATTTCAGTACTGTGGATTTGCCTTAGTTGGAAGAAATTGACATCAAAAATCAATACCAGTAACTAAGATCCACCTGTAAATGTAAATTCTATTACTCAATGTGGGAGACAGGCAAAGTATGAAGAGAGAATGAACCAAACCAAAAGTTCGCTCCAAAGGTTAGTCATCAAAGTCATTTCCATAACAGTACTATTGGATTATCTTCTAAAAGCACGCACAATAATACGATAGGTAATGGACTGAAGAAGTTCATAGCGGCTATAAAACCACAAGCCAGTATAAAGATTATTAGCTTGCATCAATATTACTCCAATTATTCACACAGTCGAAAATTTTATATAATTCTACAAACGCAACATTGACGTTTTTTTAATTCAGTCAGACGAACAAAATACATTTCCATAAACTTCCTATCAGAATCCATAAAATTAGCACCGCCAATAACCAACTCATTGAAGTGTATTTGATCACCAAACAACAAAAAGCCATTTGCAAGCATCCCATTCAAAATTTATACAATACAAAACAAATTGCTACATAAATTAACTTGACATCGAAATATCAATATACCTGCAATTTCCGTTGTCGAACCACCCCGTTAACGACCTTCAAATCCTTCTCAATTTCCTCGTCCTCCGGAATCGCGTCCAGCATCCAGTGCCTGGAACCCTTCTTTCTGGGACTCACCTGAATTGTCTTTGTCAAAATCACTGGTACACCTCCACAACAACCAGCAATATAGACCTCTATAGCCGGGGACGAAACTCCAAGTTTTGGCTGAAAGAACGCCGATGAACCGGAACCTATGGCAGTATAATAATCCATACTCCATCCGGCCGTCCTTGCATCGCCCTCATTATTCCACGTTGACTCCATCCTCTCCAACGACCCACACAAAACCATGACCTTATCGTCAAACACCTCAAATTCGATACTTCCCGTTACCCGCACGCTATCTGTGCTGATGTATGTCACCTCCGATGATTCCTTATTAAGCCTATCGCGACGTAGGTTTAGCGATGTCACGTCCGAAGAGGGAACACGTGAGCCGTTTATGTCCAGGGACACGCCGATCTCGCGACGTACGTGGCAGAGTGTTAGATGATCAGGCACGCTGGAAATCACGCACGGCGAGATTCGCACGTAAAAGAGCCTAATTTCGAGCCACGCAGAATTAGGAATCAGATGATATGAATTTGATCGTTCGATTGAGTCTTGATGACCCATGGTAATTTCTAAGAGAGGAAATTAATTAAATTAAATAGTCGTTGAGGGGAAATTAGAGTTTCGGAAACATGAAAACTGGAGAATTTGGTGATTTTGTTTTGAAATTGAGAAGATTGAGGAAACGATAAGCGATGGTTGCGTAAAACTGAATGAAATGGGAGATTAGGGTTTTGGATACATGCATCGAAGGATTTTGATTGCAAACTTCTAAATTTGTTGAGATTTTTTTTATTTTATTTTTTTTTTTTGAAGAAGGTGAAGACAGAGTCAAAAAGGGAGCGAAGAGAGGGGAGAGGAGGGGAGATGGACAACTTGGCATGTGAGGTGCACGTGTTATAGGTTGTTCTAGATGAAAAATCACTAAAAGCATGTTTGCAGTTTGCTGTCCTTTTTCGAACTCTATAAAAAAATTTTAAAAAATAAAATAAAATAAATATTTTATGAAAATAATTCATGAAAGATTCAGGTAACACTTTTTTACTTTTTTTTAATAATACCATCCAGTTTTAATAAAAATAAATAATACCATCTGTGTCTTAAAATTAAAGAGTTTGGTATCAATTAACGAAGATGTTGACGCAAAAAATGGTCACAGCGACTATTCCTCGCATCAGCAGATTTCTTCTTCTTCTTCTTGCACATGTAGCTGTAAAACACACGGAACACCTTGGGGTAAAGCTGGTTTCTCGGCGAAAACCCTCCGATGCTTAAGTCAGCTAGGGTTTTACTTTGTGTGTGAGGGAGGTGTGCATGCAAT
>JAVXUL010000001.1:14902327-14915638 GCA_035590515.1 Trichilia minutiflora
GAGTGGCTTGAGATAGATCTACCCGAGTAGTGACCTCAGGTTCCCTGGTCGGGATGCTCTTCTCCCGTCTGGAGGGGCCTGACTGAGTAACAGTGCTCCCGTGTGGGGGTCTGGGACAAGGACCTGTAGATGGGCTTGGGCCCATGGGCCGGATGACACTAAAATCCCCCAACAGAAAAATATATATATCCTTCTAAAAAAATTTGGAAAATTAAACTTTTGAATTTAACTATAATACTTGTTTTTAAACAATAATATGAATAAAATTTATATTTGGTGAATATCAAATATATTGAGACTAACAAATATACGTGATTCATTAAAGTAGATTTTAATTTACAGCCAATAATATTTTGATTCGAAATAGTTTAATAGAGTTATGGTTCATTACACATGTATTTTTAATAATTTATTATTATTAGTCTTTAAATTTAAAATTTTTATTATTTAAATAAGATTTTAAAATAATTATCGTTTAACTCTCTTAAATTAGGGTTGATAATTTTAAGACAAGTAAATTTTATTAGTGTTCTTGACATATCATTTTAAGACAAGTAAATTTTAGATCGCATAACTAATTATTTAATTTATTATATCATATGTGCCTATTTGTTAACATTAATTTATTATTTATTTAATAATTTTATCTAAAAATGTATTCTCAATTTAATAATTTTATCTAAAAATATATTCTCAACCCAGTGTTTATTAAATATGTTTATTGAAGGAATTTTTATTTTTTATAAAAAAATAAATTTTTGTTACACTGGTATTATAATAGAATTATATTTATATCATTATTTGTCATCAATAAATAAGATTTTTATGATTAATTAATTTTTTATTGATGACAAATAATAATATAAGAATAGCATCGGGATACAAATTATTACACAAATTATTATGTACAAAATGAGGTTACATAATATTATTTGATTAATAAAAATATAAAATTATTACAATTAATAAGAATTTATTAGTGGATTATAAAACAGCTAATATTATACTATTACGTTAATTTGTACAAAAAATTTATATATCTAATGTTATTGATAACATTAAATGCATCAAAATTTTGTATACAAAATTTATGTATCTAATGTTATTCGTGTTTTGGGGAAATATGGAAGTGATATGTGGACATTTAATTAATAAGACATATGGCGGGAGGTAAGGTGTAATAGTAGGATATCTTTTTTTTTCAGGTGTACTCTGTTTTAGGCCAGGTGTAATCTTAGGGTGCCCTCTTCTCAAGTGTACTCCATCCTGCCCCTCCTAGTTCAGTGATTCCACCTTCTTAGTTATTCGACGATTCAGGAATTTCACCGTCCCAGGTATATTTCACCTCAGGCATTCTCTTTTCGGATAATCAACTGTCTGAGACAAAAACCGCCCTAGGTATCCCCAGTTCAGAGATCTTGTGGTCTCAGAAAAACTTCACCTTAGGCAACCTACTTCTCAGAAGAATCAATATCATTGCAGGCATCCAAAAGTTGGAGTTTACAATATCCCCAGCTCAGGAATCAGAGTAATTTCCCAAGAAAATTGTCTCAGGCCAGGAGTTCGCTGGTTGCTGATTTTTCGATGATCTTGACCAGAGTATCAATTGACATATGCCCCTCTCACTCAAAAAATAGGAATGATTAATGACAATTAGACAGTCAAAAGCACTCATCTCATCCTCTGATCATTTTCAAGTAATGGGACGGTGACAGACCTGTAAAGTCTACAGATGTGATAGGATCGTTAAAAGAAATCGGCTGCACACTGTCCCATATCAGATATTACATCTTTTTCATTCTCTGATGCCAAGTTATATCACTGTTCGGAGAGACGGGTACTATATAAACAAAACTTTTTCAACGGAAAGAGATTTGGTTGGTTGGTTCTTTAGGTATAGATTGGTCATTGTATTTGAGGGATTGAACTTCTTATTACTTGTGAAGTGGAAAATATTTAAGCTATACAAAGAGATTGAGAAAAATTCGGCAGCCTCATTACCACCATTTTTCTTTCACTGTCTTCGAAGAGTAAATTTCACACATATTTCTTTCATGCTCGATTTGTTTAGGCTTTCTCTTTGCTAATTTTATCAAAAATACATTTTATTCCTCCATCCTTTTTTCTGACTTAGGCATCGAAATTTTTTCGTCTAAAATCTCTCCCGGCATTATTTTGAGTGTTTACTTTCTTTGCAAGTTTAGGTGGTAAAACTCTGCTAAAAATAGTCACATCTGTAATTATTCTTCGATATAGAAATCGTCGTTCGATAAACAATCGTATTACTCTCACACCTCACGAATTAGGTCATTTTATTTTGATTGTAAGAAGAAACCGTGAACAATTATTGCACTAACAATTCAAAACATAAATTTAGTTCTATTACAGTGTTAGTGTTGCAAAAATTAAATTTTATTTACTTTTATCGTGTTGAATATATATATATATAACAAAATACACTCAAAAATATATATTTAGTTGACACTCAATTCAAAATAAAATTTTAAATAAAATATCAAATAAACAATTGTTTAATAAATTGTTTAATATTAAATAAATAAACTCATGTATAATAATTACTCAAATAATTAATTATGACATAAACGAATTTGTGTATTGAGAATATTAAACAGATTTACATATCTTAAAAATAATACTTTTAAAAGGGAAGGAGATAATATTATTAAAAAATATTATTTAAATAATAATAAATTAAATTTTAGAATATATATATACAAACACACCCCTCATCAAACCTAAGTGATAAATATTAAATAAATACTACTTAAGGGATAATATTTTGAAATATCAGTGGAAAAAAGTGATAAATTAGCTTTAATAATTTAAATATTTGATAAAAATATATATTAATTTTATTTTTAAATGATTAAAAGTGTATCTTTAAATGATAAAATACAGTTGAGTAGACCCAGCTCACGAGAAACTTACGCACTGAGATGTCAACTGTGCCATTATGAGCCCAATATGTTTTGTGGACAGAAAAGGCCGTAAACGAATTGTGAAAACGCCAACAACCTAACAATTAAAAGGTTTACCGGCTTACGCAATTACGAATACAAATTTGAAATTGAACTGTGCATGCATGATTAAATGAATCTATAAAATTAGAAGAATCCTAGAATCTAAGTTGTATTATAATTTTATTATTTTTATTGATATGATAATTAAATGATAATAAATGAACATAACATTACAATATAAGTCATGCCTTTCTCCTGTATCATCAATTGAGTGAAAATATGTATTATTTGATAAAATCTAAAGTTTATCACATATTTCTGGTTGTATATTTTACTCTTTTTTTTTTTTTTTACGAATTCTAGTTTATAATTAATGCAGAAGATTGACTAAAACCTTAAAGAAAATAAATTCCTACGATACGAGTATTGTTGTAGGTGTTGGTCACTCTAAAATAAATCTTCTTTTTTTTTTTCATGCGAACAAAGATTATGTATTTCAATAATCACGTAATGTTAAATTTTGAGTGTCGTTTAACACGTGGATGCATGTGACTCACCGGAGGACTAATCAGAACCATCGATTCCATTAGGATTCAAAATAAAATAAATAGGATGATTTTTTTTCCTAAAATGGTAGGTTAATAATTTAAAAAAATAAATGTATCCACGTAGGATTAGTTAATGATGATGTTAACAGACAACAATGTTGTATGGGATCTATTCAAGTGTCCATCGAACAAGTACGATTCGGAGTAGCCGGCCTAATTTGCAACGACGGTTCGGTGGTCCCCTTGTTGCTTGGCATTTTCCAAAGCCCTCCATTTTGAATCCAATCCAGAACTCTGGGACACCATCCAAGTCAATTCAACATGGACCGGCCTCGTGATAAGGGGGACAAACTTTTGAAGGGTCATATTGTAAATCAACATGTATTTCATATAATTTTTTTTAATTTTTTTAAATAAAAGATATATTTGTATGAAATTTAATAACTGCTCAATCATTAAATAATATTATTAAGGGATTTTACTAAGGTCCAGTCCAGTGATTTAGGCCTATCTCCATGCTCCTGTCCAAGTCTACTACATGCATATATCCAGCGAGTTCCATTATATGGTGTCGTTCTGAGAGAATGATCAAACCAATATTAAGACAGTCTATTCGTCTCAGGTGCTACAGCCGAGACGAACAGTTAGGAGCTCGGGGATAATATGGCAAGAAATAAAAGGAACAGCGCTGCAGTTTCCTGCGTTCTCTAACCTTATGACAGGTCACCCTAGGTCAGTGGCGGAGCCACGTTGATGGTGAGGGGGGCCATGGCCCCCCCCAAATTTTTAAAAATTAAAAATTTTTCCTTTAATAAATTAAATATTTTTTTTAGGTCCTTCTTAAAATAAAAAAGAATTTATTTTGGCCCCCCTCAATTTTATTTTGGCCCCCCTCAATTTATAATCCTGGCTCCGCCCCTGCCCTAGGTACGTCAGCCATACAACAACGCGTGTCCCTGGGGTCATCATTTGGCCATTGCAACATGCCAGTTCACCATCTCCTATATATCATCACTATCCTTTTTCACCAAATAACTACGTGTGACTTGATCCCCCCATCCATCGAAAGAAGGTCAAGGGAGAGGAGCATCGAAGATCCGGCGAACAGAGAGAGAGAAAGAGACGGAGGAACCGGAGGAGAAAAGAGGAAAAAAAGGGGGGTATGTAGACAGTTTGGGTTTCTCCTTCAAGTCCAATCACAAACACAAACAAACCCAATAATCGCCTCCAATTCGAGAACGGGAAGAAAAAAAAAACTTGCTGATGTAGAAAAGATCACCATGATATTTTCTTGGATCAATAAACAGTATAATACTCGGTCACACATTTATATATGATCCTATAATCGGGTAATTTTTTATTATTAATCAACTTGTTTCAAACTAAATGAGATAACAAGTGAAATAGTATAAATTTATTGGATAATAAATTTTTATAATTTTAAAAGTTATTTATTATATATTTTTATCTAATAAATACATGAATGAAAATTTTAAATGAACAACATTACTCATTTATTATGGATTCACAAAGTTTATCCTCAGTCACTTTATTAAAGTTACCAAAAATTATTATCACATGAAGATATTTATTAAAGTTATAAAAAATTATCATCACGTGAAGATATTTGTTAACATATGATAAGATTTAAAAGTATAATTTTAGTTCAATTTAATATTTATTATTATTGTACTAATAATTTGTATTATTATTTTGTTTAGTTAATAAGAAAAAGGTTAAAACTATAGCGGAAGATTTCAATTGATAATATTAATTAAAATATTTTATTAATAATATAAAATATAATTTATTTATTACTTTAATCATATTTGTTAGTATATAGCAATTAAATTTAAAATAATATTTGTTTATTTTATTTTAATAATTTCAATTTAATAAGTTCTATTATCCTATTTAATTACATGATTGTTTTTTCTAAATTAATTTTAATTAGTCTACTCTATTTTTATATTACACCAAATTAAAAAATTGGTGCCATTAATTTATTCCAATCTTATTCTAACAAGTTAAATTCAATATACTAAATCACAGCTCAAATTTTCATATTTAATATAGACTACTTGTAACCCTTAGAATTTTAATTTCATTAAAAGGAGACACGTGGCAAATTTTCATGCAAAGTAAAATAATAAAAAATAAACAAATTAAACTGATTCATTTCTCAGTTGGAAATGAAAAAGAAACAGAAGGAAAACAAGAGAGAAAAGAATTTTTAAATATTCTAAATTAGTTCTGGAACACATTCGAAATATTTTTAATTTAAACCAAATTGATAGATAAAGAGGAATATATCTATCTATCTAATTTTGTAAGGCATTAGATATATAAATAAATAAAAATACAAAAGATAAAACTTTACTACGTACATAAATTCTAGATCTAATTTTGTAAGGAATCTTTTTAATTATTTGGAAACTTGACCCAAGATCTAACGATTATGTAAAGGGAGAAGATGAGACGATTGTGGTACAAGTGAGATTGTATTACATCTCTTCGTACTTCATATTATGAAGATTTAAGACAACAAAGAAAAAGAACTTCAAATTTTTTCGAGAAAAAAAAAAATTGTTAAGAGAGAAAGTGAAGGAAATTTTTATATTTTTTTTGAATCTTTCAGTAATCAGCCGAAAAATGATTGCAGCGATGGGAAAAAAATGTTTAAATCCAAATTAAATTCACAGATCTAAACAAAAAAATTATCTAAGCTTTCGTACAGTGATCTTCTTCTAACATTCATATTGATTTCAGGACCCACCCTTTTTCTTTTGCCATGCATAATTTTTTTGTTGATGGAAATCATTATCCTCCTCGTCACATGCAATGTTAATGAAAATCATGCAACCTACGAGTCAAATGAAATGATTCTTTCCGTGTTCATGCAAACATTCCACATGGCCACATGCATCAAATTCTTTATTTTAAGAAAATAAAAGATGAGATATTACCTTACTTTATTTACTGTCTTAATTTCTCTCTGTGGTTCAGTGTTAACTACTTCGGCTTCTGGCTTGAGGCTGCCGTATATATTTAATTTTAGACGAGATATAATGTATGCAATGAAATCTAAACGAGGACCGTAAAGTTCTGATTTATTACGTAGAGTTCGTCTAAAATCTCAAGAAAGAGCTAATCGAGTCTTGTTACTATTTTTTTTTTTATAATTTAAGATATTTGGGTTTCATTTTGATTTTGTTCAATTAATTTTTAAAAAATATTAATTAAATATATTATTATTTATAAATTATGAATAATTAATTAGAATCAAATTAATTATGTATACCAAAATTATATTTCTCAAATTTAATCTATCATCATCAAAATATATTTATAAATAATTTTATTATTATTTTTATACATAATTTAAAAAAAATATTATACAAACATCCTATTTAAATAAGCTGAAATTAAGAGAGGTGAGTTTACACCATGCTATATTAGAGATGATCGATGATCGACAAACTTTCCATGTTTTTAAAATTAAATGTAAACTCTCAAATTATAATAATATTGTTAAAAATATATTTTTTATACAAATTATAATTAAATACAAAATAATAATGTGACACTCTTGTATAATCGCAATATAATTTATTTTCTATATTCAAAAAATTTAATTTATATTAACTTTTGATATCAAATGATATCATAAGTCATAACTATAATATCAAGCTGTACGTAACTTTTGAATTCAATTGATGTGATAACTGAGTTGGTAGCATCCTATAACTTTATTTGTTAAATATTTAAAAATTTTAAAATATCGTTTAAAATTTCTTTTCCTTTTTTATAAGTAGTAAAGTGAAGAGATATTACTAATTTAAAAATCTTAATATTACACCTATTATTTGAATTATTTTATGAGTAACACTAAAAATTCAAATTATATATTATTTTTAAAATTTTATGTGTTATTGACGTTGTCCAAAATTTTATTAAATTAAAAATTAAAAAAAAAACACATAATCATTATCTATCCAAATACAAAATCATTATCTACCCAAATACAATAGAATAAATTATCAAAAAATATGAAATTTTAGAATAAGAGATTTATTAAGTATAAAAAAGCTGTTACATAATTCATAATTTATATAAATTACAGTTATCTATATTTATCTAGTTTTAAAATGCTTTATTATTATTTTTTTTTGTTATCTCTTTTAAAGTTTTGATTGAGGAAAATATTTGATTAATCAAGAAAATAGTAAATATATTGGATGTATTATTTTAATTTTGATCAATTATTTTAAAAAATTAATTAAAAAATTAAAAAATAGAATAGATATCCTAAATATTTTATCTTAATTTTTTTTAATATTTAATTAATTTAAGAATAAGAGTAAACATTTTAGATATCTTATTTTATTTTAAATATTTAATTAATTAAATAACATTTAATTAATAAAAAAATAAATATTTTAAATATCTTATTTTATTTTAACTAATTTTAATATTTTAAAAATTAATTACAAATAAGAGTATATATTACATTCATATACGTGAATCTACAAATCATAATCATCATAAATTCTTAAAATACATTCTAATATTCAAAATATATTTAAAAGATCTATAAAACATTTATAATACCTCCTAAGCAAATCAAAATCATCTACACACTTCTTAAATATCCGTATCAAAACTATCCAAAATCAATTCTTCCTAATTCAATCTATTCCCATCAAGTAAACACATCGTAACAATATCCAATTCTCTCTCGGAGATGTTTAAAATATTTTATCACAAAAAAATAAATAACCAAATTAAAAACTACGAATAATATACCTGAAATTTCAAATCTCGATGCAATTATCACTGTACGGATCATTCAGCTGAACTCTAACTTATCTGAAATTGAAATGAGTGAAGATAATTTTTATTATTTTTTTAAATTATAAAAAATATTTAAATAAAATGTGATATTTCAAAAAATAGTGGAGGATCGACGGTATTTGTCATTTTCCGTCTAAATTTACGGCTGTCACCGGCAGCCCCTGATTGTAAAAACACACAGCTGTACGTTGGCACATGAACAACGGGGACCACTACTTTCTTTCCGTCCCAAATTGACAGACAAATCACGTACGATTTACTATCTCATCGATGTGTTTGCCAACGTCACGCGCCTTAAAGAATTTTTTTTTAAAAACTTTTATCATGGTAATTTTCACTCCAGTTGAAATCTCTTTAACGGTTTAACCAATAAACATTCGAGCATGAATTTGATTAAAAAACAAACAAACAGAGCAATAGAACTCACAATGGTATGACTATCAATTATTATTGTGCTTACTGCTTACTTTATATGTTTTCTAAAATAATATTTTTTTAAAAAATAAAATACTAACAAGTATACCTAAGAAATTATCGTTTTAAAAATAAACCAATAGCTCAAAAAATTCATAAATTATCGAATTGTTTAGTACATTGTTTGAAATATTTTTTAATTAATATTATCATTAAAATCAGCAATGCATGCACCATATTGTCATCATATTACTATTTTGAGATATTAGAAAATTCATATTTCAAAAAAAAAAAATGTTGGCATTATTCTACTTACGTTCAATTTCATTTTTAAAAATAATGTGCCACAAAGATGAAGCCTGTGGGCAATTTTTGCTGTGACGCCCATTTCAATCGCGTGGACATCACTATGAAGTTGATGTGCTTTTTCACTTGTGCCGTCAATCCTCATTAATCTTATATGTTTAACTTAATAACTTCCTGACCCAGATGGGCTTCACAGCTCGACTTTCTTTACAGTGGGTGCATTTCATTTGATTCTCTCTCTTTCTCTCACTTACCACCTTCTGCTTTTCTTTTCTCTTTTCCTTCTCTCTCCTATTCTGCATTTCTTGTTTTGATTCGGATTTCTTTCGTGTCAAATCGGTCCAAACGCCTCTTTATCTTTTTGAACAAAGAATTATTCGATTACGTACTCTCGTTTTCATTTCATTTTTTAAACATCATTTTATTTTTATCTTTCTCTCTCCATTGCTCTCTTCTCTCAACAACCTCTCAAATTCTTGGCTTCGGATCTGCCATTCCCTCAGAAAAAAGAAATCGGGAATATGAAGGTTTGATTCCCACTTGAGCATCTGCTTAATATATGTAAAATTACTTGCACTGATATCTATGTGTAGATTGTAACATAGTTTCTTTCATTAGTTTTTCAAAAAAGAAATAATACTAATTGTTTCCTGAGTTCTGATTCTTTCAAATATTTACCTTTTGTTTTCAGCTTATTCTTTTATTCCCTTCAACTTATGTCGTTAATTCTTAAACGGCATGAGGACGAACCATGTGCCACTTGGTATCATCTGGATATTGTTCTTTAAAGGCTATGAAACTTTTATTAATCTTTTTCATTTCATATTTATATTAATTATTATTAACTTTTTACGTGGAAAAAAGGACGATCAGAAACAAGATTGGTCATGTTTTGGCAAAGACAAACGCATGTACAATTGAAAAAAACAAAGAAGTTAAATATTCTTAATGATGTTTGTCGGGATTTAATTGGTTATTAGAAGCTCAGTAGATTCAACTCTAATTGATCTTCTGGGTTTGTTGTAGCAGAAGGTTGTACTAAAGGTGGATGTGGATGATGGAAAGGCCAAGCAGAAAGCCTTGAAGAAAGTCTCTACTCTCTCAGGTATCAAAACCTACCGATTTAGAATTTTTTCCCCGAGAACTTGAATAAAATTTTAAAGAATCAACAACTTCAGTTTATGATTATGACAAAGCATCCATCTTTTTTAAGATTTTGTATAATAAATAACCTAAACTACTGATCATTTTTCACTGTATCACCTACTTTTTCAAGTTATATTATTTGGTAAGTTGGTAATGGTCCACAACTAGCTAGTTGACTGTATTAGATGATCAGTATTAGCATATGCATATTGCATATACACCAGTACCACCTTTGATGAAAGTGGAAGAAATTAAAAGAAAACGACGAGAGAAAAAGGAATCCTTTTTATTTACGTTACTCATCAAGTAATTATGTCATTAGGAGATAAAATTTTTTGTTTGGTTAATTATCGTGCAAATCAATAAACAAGTAGTGGGGGTCACAATTCACACGAGGAACTGTTGCCGTATATATAATGCTTTTGGAATGTTTTCCAATTCTTAGTTGCAAAGACATTTTTATTATGTAATTTCTTAAAAATATTAATATAAATGTATTATATAATTATAAGAGAATAAGTAAAAATATAAAAAATTAAAATAATTTATATAATATATATTAATAATTTTTGTTGAATTAATTTGTAAAAAATTTTGTGAATTTAATATTAGTGATAAATATATAGTTAAATAATCAGATGATGCCTATTAGAACTATCTTAATTAAAATTAAAATCTGTTGATTAATTCCTTATTCTATATGTGTATTGTAAAAAAAAATTAGTATAAAGGGTATATATATATATATTTTTGGTATAAATCGATATAATATTATAATAATATCTATTAAGAAAAATAAAGATTTATAATATAAAAAAAATAAATTATATGATAATTAAATCCTATCACAAGAAATAGAATTTGTAGGATTATTCATTTGTAAACATTAGCTAGAATAACCGCTATCGTTCCTTCAAAATTTCAGGAATTGATTCTATCGCCATGGACTTGAAGGAAAAGAAATTAACATTGATAGGAACCGTCGATCCTGTAAATGTGGTAAGCAAATTGAGAAAATATTGGCCGACAGACATAATCTTAGTCGGTCCAGCAAAGGAACCGGAGAAACCGAAAGAGGAACCAAAGAAAGAAGAGGAAGCGAAGAAAGAAGAACCCAAGAAGGAAGAGCCACCAAAAGAAGAGGCAAAGAAGGAAGAACCGAAGAAGGAAGAAGAGAAGAAGAAAGAAACTGCAGCACCGCCACCACCAGAACCAGTTTTAGATCTTGTTAAAGCTTACAGAACTTATAATCCTTATTTGACCACATACAACCATGGTCAAAGCATTGAAGAGAATCCAAATGATTGTGTTATTTGTTAAATTTGGGAGGTGAAAATGCGAGGAGTGATGAATGAAGAAAGACAGGTTTTCATTTTCTGAATTGGTGATGGACTGATTGTCATCGAATACTGTATGATGCGTATATACAAGGCAACATCCAATATGAAATTTGTGTATATAAAAAAGATGATGCCCAGCTAGTTTGTTTATTTTCATGTTTAAGTAATATTTGTAGTGAGAATAAATAAAATTTTGTTCTAATTGAGTTGTTATTTATGTCTGTGTGTGTGTTTTAATTTTTCTTTAATTCTTTATGTTAGGGTGTTTTGTCGAGCTCCACCTCAATCAGTCAGGCTTATTTTCGTGTCGTTATCCAAATTCACCAAGTGTACATATTAAATAGACTTTCTAATACCGTATCATCTTAAGAAGTTGGTTATGCTATAGGAAAATAGTCAAATCGCTTCGGGTATTTTACCCAAGGCAAAAATTCTCTTTCTAATTATTTATTATCAACTTGTATTCGGATTGGGGCCTTTAACAATAAGCCTTTTGGGTTCGGAGAATCAGACTGGCATATTCTCCACAAACAACAAGGACTCGCGGTCACTCGGGGTATATTAGTTTCCACCACTCTACCTTCTGATGACACTGAGGCTACAACCCAGTACATAAAGGCCTCCCAAGAATCAGGGGATTTCATTCTCGGGAGAACTGAAAACTTCACTCGGAGGGACGCACACTCAGGGTCTCAGGGATGATATGGTGAGGAACAATGTCACAATTTTCCACGGCCCTTCATTTTACTACAGGTTATCCTGGGTACGTCAGCTATGCAGCAACAAGTGTTCAAGGATACGTACTACTAGGCTTCCAATATACAACACCCAAAAATCGAGGGAGGCGGATTCGCATCCGGATTCATTCGAGCACATTGAGAAAAACCCATTGTGAGACATTCTCTCAATTTTTCAGTGCATTCAGGCATCATTCTCAGGAGTAAAATATTCCATGCCATTCATGCTCTTCATGTATTCTTCGTTATTTACATGCATGCACACTTATCTCACACACCAAGTAAAACCCTCTCTGACTTAAGCATCAGAGGATTTTCGTCGGAAAATCGGCTTTATCCCTGAGGTGCTCTGTGTGTTTTACAGCTCCAAGCTCAGGGACGAGAGGAAGACAAAATATGCTGGTACCGAGAGTCGTGGACGAGGTCGATTTCTTACATCAATAGTTGGCACCGTCTGTGGGAATCGAACGAAAAGCCATCAAAGCATCATTTTCGATGAAAATGACAAACGTTAGAAGTTACATAACTAGGAGACACGCGACTGAACGTAGGAGCATAGAAGAAGTTTCTGTAGGAGCAGCTGTCATTGCAGAAGGGGCTAAAAGCGCCTTGCATGTGATCCCAAAGCACGAGAGCCCCCGGTCGAACATCGTCGAGATGCATGCATATGAATCGGGCCATGCAAGGGGAACAGATGAGATATCTCGATTGCTACAGCTGTTTCAAGATAGCGAGTAGCGACATGCAGAGGAGGATAGGCAAATGCAGACACTGGTTAGAGAAATATCGGAGATGAGAAGGATGATACAGACCAATGTGCGAGGGATAAGGATGCCGGAGGAGACGGTGGAAAGTAGCTTGCCTCGACCAGAAGCCGTGATGAGGGATAGAGAAGGAGTCAGGAGTCAACCTAGAGCCCAAAGGTATACGGCTGCGGAGAAAGGGAAGGATAAGGTTGTAGTGGACCCCGGTTTGAAGGGGTAGG
>JAVXUL010000001.1:14915738-14945069 GCA_035590515.1 Trichilia minutiflora
GCGTAGTATGGCAGGAAAGTGGAAGAAACCTTTTGTTTCACATTTCCGGAAAGACAGTTTTATTTTCTATCATGATTACATGCCTTGTATTTCTGAAAAATATAAAAGAGTAAATTATATGAAATACATGTTGATGTCCACGATAGAACACGACCCTCCAAAAGTTTCTACCCACCATCGAGGGGTACGGCCCATGTTGAGTTGACATAGATGGTGTCCTAGGATTCTGGATTTAATTGAAAATGGGAGAGCCGAGAGCCATGAAAATGCCTAGGAAGGGGACCTCACGAACCGCCATTGCAAAATAGACCGGCCATTCCTACTCGCTAACTTTCTATCTGGACACAAGAATAGATTCCATAGATAATTGCTGTCTGTCTGCACCTGCATCTTCGTCATCTTCGTCGTACAAGCCACACTGACATGACAGAAATGTTAAATCAAAGCTAATCCTACGTGGATATGTTTATTTTATAAAAACTATCAACCTACCATTTTAGGAAAAAAATTCATCCATCCTTTTTATTTATTTATTTCATTTTGAATCATGATGTAATTGGTGAATATGATCAGGCATGTTTCATCCTCCGTTAAGTCACATGCATGATCCATCCACGTATTAAATGACAGTAAATATTTAACATTACTTGTTTGCATGCATTTTAAAAATAAAAGGATTGTTTACTAGTCATCTAAATAATTACGAGATATGGATACAATTTGTGGACGGAGATTTATTGAAAATGTGTTAAATTCATTGCACAGAAATTCATTTAACAAAATGTATACAGGTCTAACATGTGACCACCACCACCTACTACTACTACTACAATATTCGTAGGAATTTATTTTAGTTTTTTAATCGATAGACTTTGAACGTTGGTTTAATATATATGACGATATAACAATTTTTAGGTGGTTTTCATCCACAAATAATGAATTTTTTAAAAATTATAATATGATAATTAAAGATTTTTTTTTTAATGATGGAATTTGAGTTTCCCTTAAAGTATCTTTTTTTTTTCTCTTTCTTCTCTTTTTAGGATCAAGCCATCAAATTATACATAATTTTTTTTTTTTAAAAAAAATATTTTTATAAGATTAAGATAATTAATTTTAAAATTTTTTAAATAGATCCTATTAATATATAACCAAATATTGAGTATAAATTTTTAGATTGAATTTCAATAAATTATTTCAACAGACTATTATTTTTGTCTAAACCATGATAAAAATAAAGTGAATTTTTTGAAATTCTGAAAGATCAGAACGAGGACGAGATTTCAAGGATTTATAGTTTAAGTCTTAAAGGGGATAACGGTAAAGTAAGTTAGGAAGAAACATATTTTACATAATTGATCTGATAAGAACATAAATTTATGATAGATAGGTTTAAAATTTTAATCATATCAATTATATAATTAATATATTAAAATAGAGACATCGAATTTTATTCAATCATTTTATATTTATTGATACGGATGAATCAGATTTAAGTGAGTTGTTAACGTTCTTAAACTCAAGGTTTGGATTCTGTTTTGGTGAGGCTGTCTAAAAATAATAGAGAATCTGATCGATAAAATTCTGTGATAAAATCTCACCATAATTGAGTGATCGTCGGAGTTATCCGGTATAAAAAAATAAAAAAATTTCAATTTTGTTAATTGGTGATCTAGTTATGGGTTCCATTCCGCTGCTAATAGTGTCATTAAGACCGTTGATGGAAAAGAAGATTTCTACGTGTCAAGGATCTGTTGCACTTGGGACATATCGATGGCTGCATTCTAAATTTACGGCTCTCACTGGCAGCCCCCGGATTGCCAAGCACATGCAGCTGTACGTTGACACTTGACCTATGGGGACCACTACACTCATTGTGGCCCAAACTGCTGACTCACCTACGATTTCCAATCTCACGCGCCTTAGAAAAGTTTCTAACTTTTACCATTGCAAGTTGAATCTCTTTAACCAACAACTATTCGAACATTATATACTTTTAGTTATTATTTTTAAAAAAGTAATAATAATACCGAGTACTTAAGAAATCATTGCTTTACAAATAAGAGAATATTCACATTTTAAAAAATAACTTTCAAAAATTATGATTCAAAAAACAAAAAAACTTTCAGAAATTAAAAAAACAGATGAAATTGTCATTATTCTATTTATATTCAATTTCTTTTTTAAAAAAATTTGCCACACAAATGAAGTTTTTTTTAAAATTTTTTTATGATGCCCACTTTCAGTCGTTTGGACATCACAAAGAATTTGATGTCATTCATAAATGCTAAATTCCTTAACGATCGAGAATTTCGTTTGATTCTCTCTCTATTTTTCTCTCACTCACCACCCTCTGCATTTTTTATTCTCTCTCCTATTCTGCATTTCTTGTTTTGATACGGATTTCTTTCGTTTTCAAATCTGGCCAAACCTCTTATTTTTTTCAACAAAGAATTATCTGATTGCGTATCCTCTTTTTCTTTTAATTTTTGCTAACATCATTTTGCTCTCATCTTTCTCTCTCCATTACTCTGTTCTCTCAACAACATCTCAAATTCTTGCTTCGGATCTACTATTCTCTCAAAAAAAAAGCAAACAGGAATATGAAGGTTTGATCGATTCAAATTTAGTTAGCATCTGCCATATATATATATATATATATAATTACATGCGCATATATCTATTTGTAAATTATAATATTGTTTCCTTCATTAATTTTCAAGGAAAAAAAATGTCTTCCTTTACTGGGTTCTGATTCCTTCATGCATGAATATGGATCATGTGCCACTTGGTATCATCTGGGTCTTTTTCTTTAAAAGCTTTGAAACTTTGATTCTCCTTTTCCTTTTACACTTTATACTCATTATTATCAACTTTTTACGCGGTAAAGAGGATGAACAGAAACAAGATTGGTCATGTTTTCACAAAGTTACATATTCTTAATGGAGCTATCAGGATTTAATTGGTTATTAAAAGCTCGCTAGATTCAACTCTAAAGGATCTTTTGGCTTTGTTGTTGCAGAAGATTGTACTAAAGTTGGATTTGGATGATGGCAAGGCAAAACAGAAAGCCTTGAAGACAGTCTCTACTCTCTCAGGTATCAAAATCTAACCGATTTAGAGTTTTCTTTTTCGAGAACTTGTTTTAATCATGACAAAGCATCCATCTTATTACGATCTTCTGTAATAAATAACTTAATTACTGATCTTTTTCACTGTATACTGATCATTTTTCACTGTATCACCTACTTTTTCAAGTTATTATTTGGTAATTAAGCTGAAAATTCTGTCAATAGTTTAGTATAATCCACCACTAGTTCACTGTATAAGATAAGTAATTCACCTACTTCTGCATATGCATATTTCACATATAGCAATACCACCTTTGATGAAAGAAGAAGAAAAGAAAACGCCGAGAAAGAAAGGAATCCTTTTTATTTACGTTACTTATTGCTAAATATACAATTATGACAAAAATAAAATTTGTTTGGTTAACGATTGTGCAAAAAATAGACAGTGAGGACTCAGGAGAATCAATCGATAAACAAGTACTTGGGTCACAATAAACTTTCGTTCTTAGTAGCGTGACATCTACGTGAGAAACCTGACTTCACCTAATTTCTGGGCAATTATTTAATTACAAGTGTTGCAAATTGCCATATATAGAATGCGTTGGGTATGTTTTTGAATTTTTAGTTACAAATACAATTTTTTTTTTAAAATATTAATATAACTGTATTAATTGATTATAGGGTAGTAACTAAAAATATAAAAAATTAAAATAAATTATAGTGCTTAAAATTAGTGATAAATAATTATATAGTTAAATAATCACATGAGTTTAAATTTAGTGATAATTATATAATTCAATTATTTTATATTTTTGTTATGTTAATAAAAATAAATAATATAAATTATATGATTTTTTTAAAATAATAAATTATATGATAATCAAACTATAATTCCCCGTTATTTTTGTACGTAGCATTAATGATTCATTTGTAAATGTTTGCTAGAATATAGATTAACCGTTATCATTTCTTCAAAATTTCAGGAATCGATTCTATCGCCATGGACATGAAGGAAAAGAAATTAACAGTGATAGGAACCGTTGATCCTGTAAATGTGGTAAGCAAACTGAGAAAATATTGGCCGACAGACATAATCTTAGTCGGTCCAGCAAAGGAACCGGAGAAACCGAAAGAGGAGCCGAAGAAAGAGGAAACTAAGAAAGAAGAGGAAGCAAAGAAAGAAGAACCCAAAAAGGAAGAGGCAAAGAAAGAAGAACCGAAGAAGGAGGAAGAGAAGAAAGAAGAAGAGAAGAAGAAAGAACCTGCACCACCGCCACCACCAGACCCAGTTTTAGAGCTTGTTAAAGCTTACAGAGCTTATAATCCTTACTTGACCTCACACTACCATGTTCAAAGCATGGAAGAGAATCCAAATGCTTGTGTTATTTGTTAAATTTAAGAGGTGAACATGTGAGTAGTGATGGATGAAGAAAGACGGATTTTCATTTTCTGAATTGGTGATGGATTTCGTTGTCATCAATTAATACATTATGCATATATAGATGGGAACATCCAATATGAAACTTGTGCATATAAAAAGATGATGCCCATCTAGTTTGTTTATGTTCCTGCTCAAGTAATACCTGTTTTGAAATTTCGTTCTAATTCATTTCTTATCTATGTTTTTTTGATTTTTTCACTTCAACTTATTCTTTAATTCTCGGGGTCCCTACTTCCTGATCCTGAAAGTCAGTAGCCGAATCACGGGCTGAAAAATTTACAGTGGGTCATACTGAAGATATTGTTCTCAGATCTCTCTCAATGTCACCTCATTTAAAATGTGTACGTTCCTGTTGTAGTCGCACAGTAACAATGCAAGAGAATTGCAGGATCCTGATTGATGGTAATATATAATTGTGGTGGGTTACTCTAAATCAGCTATCATATAATTTTATTCTGTACAAATGGAAGGGTCCCCTTCCTCCTTATGGGCCAGGGCTGGTTATATATAAATAGACAATTTATTTTGTGGGTTCTTCCGCTTCTGCTCCTTCCTCATCACCACTGAACATCAATCTCTTGCACTTGATTTGTTTGGCATCTAATAATTTGCAGTAACTAATTTAATGGAATCAATTTATGATCTATCCATACATATAGAGGATTCATACCACTCGAATATATAACTATGTAAATAACTCTAAGACTATAACAACAGTAATATGTTTATTCTACGTAAGATCCAAGTTATGAATATGTTTATACTCAATTATTGGTAGAGTATAATTAATTGCATGTGATTAACGTTAATTTTATTGGTAAAAATTTATACACACAGATCTGACAAGTCCTTTGTGTTTGAATTCAAGTGAGCTGCATGTGCATTCAGTACAAAGAACACGAACTATAACACATCTTGTCTTAAGCTACTAATCTACAATATAATAGTTTATTATAATAATTTTTTTACCAGAAGCCACATTTCTTAGAAAAAATTACAAAGTTTCAGCGGAACAACAGTAATCTTACATTGTGTCTGGGCTCCAGATTCAAAGAACATGTCTTTTTTTCCTTTTCCATCAATTCTTCATTTTACATTTTTTATTATCAATTTATCCATATTATATATTAATCAACATATTCAAGATATATACGAGTTCCAAGAGAGTTGAAATGGCCTTGCCTTCGGAATCTCACAAAAATTTTTAAATTATATTTTAGATTTATAGAGTAATAATTAAGTTTTATGATATTACATTCTCTTATTTAAAATTATCATTTATTATTATTATTATTATTATTTTGGTTTTTGAATGAATTTCTTTCATCTTTTCTTAGATTTATGCTCTACTCTAATAAGAATATGTCCAAATATTATCTGCACATTATAAGCGATCATGACTCCAATACGAATCCTTTTTTTTTTTTTTTTAATTCATTTGTTTCATAAAAAAATCTGTTCAAATGTGTTTCAAAAGTAATTTAGAGAAATACATGTAAAAATAAAAAGAAAAGAGTAAGATAAAATTTATAAGGGTGAGCGGAATAGATTGACTAAGAACTATGTTATAGAGAAATATTTAATTAATTAAGAATTATATTACAAATTTAAGAATTTCTCTCATTCTCTCTCTAATTTCATTTCCTGTAGCATATATTATTATATTTTTTGGGTGTCTATAACCACTTATTTATAGTGATTATTATATTATTCAAATAATATTTCGGTTGGTTTGCTTTATCCACTCTTGTGGAATTTATTTGAAACTCTAATATGACGGAACGGAATATGTTGAAGAGATTTATTGAGTAATAATGAATTATAGGGGTTATATCATAATTTATTAGAAGTTAACTAATAATAATAATAATAATAATATATTAGGATTTAACAATAATTTCACAAGAAAAATTAGTAAAAAAAAAATTCCAGAGACAACTTATGTTTGAGCTGTTGTGTCAATCTCTAATCTAACGCACCTTGTTAAAATTAAATTTACAATTTGGTCAATTACTTCTGAATTAATTTAAACAGAACTTAACTATTCACACTAATTATTTATTAATCATGCGTAGGAAATTATTGACAATGGAACATTATTCATGTAGGAAGACATTACTATACATGTACAAATGTATTGTTTACGTAGAAAGTTGTCAATCAAGTCATATTCAGTCCATGCAACTTCCTACCAAACCATACCGCTCCCAAGCAATTTCTTATTGAGATATATTTATTAAGCAACTTTTTAGTAAGCATTATTTATAGGTAGATGTCATTTATTAAACGGTTTGGATAATTGTAGTTTATAGATCAATCTATTTAAATATTAATTTATTTAATATAATTTATTTGATATAATTTATTTGATTAGTTGGTTAAACAGATTAACCCTTTTAATTTATGAGTCATCCTGTTTAATTTTTTAAAAAAATAAAATTTAAATCTTTTTTTTTAGTTTTCTCTTTAATTGAATTTGTCCAAATTAAATGGCGTTGGATGGTGTTGAGTCAAACCGGCCCATTTAATAGGTTTAGTTACTAATTACTTTTACACTTTTTTTTAACCAACCATTCCTCCTTGATTAGATTTTATACATTACCTTTATACCTTTTTTTTTAATCTACCATTCCTCTTGGTTAGATAATTAAAAATGAAAAAAATATCCAGATTCAATCAATCCGTATTAAAAAAAAAATTCGGATGATTTACATTTGCAAATTATAAAAAATGCGGATATGGTAAATAAATTTTTGATTGGAACCTATGTGAACTCTAAAATTTTTTATTCTTTGAACAAATCGACAATGCTCACGCCTCACAGCTCACCTCCCACTGCCATTGACATCCACTGTAATGTTACTTTATGAAATCGTTACTCTCTTTTGCTACTGAAATCGTCTCAACAAAGAACAAGAAAAAGAAGAAGCAACGTAAAGAAGGTATAGTAGCCTAAGCGTGAGTATAATTAGATGTTCCTATAATTAGTATGATTGAATTACATGTATGATTGAATTACATGTATAAAACTTTATAATTACGTAATTATACTATAATTAGTATGATTGAATTACATGTATGATTGAATTACATGTTCCTATAATTAGTATAATTAGATTTCTTAATTATATAATTCAATCCTTAGAAAATAAGAATTAGTATAATTATATAGTTTTATTTTTTTATTTTTATAATTATAAAAAATATTTTTTTATATTTTTAACTATTCTTAAAATTTTTTATATTATAATTTATATAAATTATATAAGCATGTACGATTTATATAATGTATATTTTTTAAGTTTATAATATATTTTTAAATTTAATAATTAAAATTTATTTTATATTTAAAATATTTATTTTTATAATTAAATTATGTAATTGTATAATATATTACTAAAAATTTTCTTGTATGTAGTACTGATGTTGATCTTGTATTCAACTTGACATTATAATTTAAATATCGTAAGAATTAATATTTTCTTTTATAAAAAAAATAATTAAATATAACTGTATAATTATAAAACTTTATAATTACGTAATTATACATATTTTATCCATTACAAAACAAACAAATTTTAAATAAAATTGATTACAATATATGTAGTCCTAAGAGGAATCCTATCAGTTGCTCAAAGCTTTCAGTCCAACCAGGCATCATCATCTCATAATGATGGCCATTGCAAGCTGGCAAATTACACATATAGAATGTGTTATTGTTTGCTCTTCAGTCTTCGATAACTTATCCAACTTCTACGATATTTCACATGAATTCGTTAACAACTGAATCTGGTTTAAAAGGAATTTGGTTTTGGTCAGCTATCATGGTGTGCAAAATACTTTTTCAAAACAAGAGAACCTATTACCATCAACTTTGACCAGCATTAATAGTAGATATGTCGACGTTGAATATGCGTGCAAGCAAAGCAATGACCCTTTGCTCAGGATATAGATGAAGAGAAAAAATCCGAAAACTTGTTCATATTTAGAACAAATTTGAATTAAAGATAAACTAGAAAACTATTAGGACTACTCATAAAGCTGGACAAAGTAATCGCATTGTCATCAACCGACAAATACCCCAAAACCTGCACAGACAAACAATTTCCTCGACACATCATTTTCTTAAAAATTTTCTTCATGACGCTAAGACCAATGAATTGGTTACCACGTACCAGTTTTCTTGTAGAAAACAGAAGATACGTGTAGTGGTAAAACAGATTTAACATAATTTTGCCGTGGTCAATGAGTTTAGCAGATAGCACGTACAGCTAATGCGCGCATGCAGTTTCAGTTTCAGTCGTTGACTCTTGTGACATCTTTTTATTTTGTCTCACGCATACTCAATATAACCAAGATTTCGTAAGTTCTTTTTGCATAGCAACATGGGCGACAAATATTCCGCGTTGTCAAAAGAAGTGAAAGAAAGGTTGTGTATAAATTACAAGAACTTTCAAATTATAATAAGACTTTTTAGAATAGGTCACGAGTTGCGAATAATTCATTCCAATTTGAAATGACTGTTTTTATACATAAATTATAAGTAACTAACAAGACATTTTGGGATAAACGACTGTTTGTTAGGGTATTGTCCCACATTTGATATAGGTACAAGCCTATTTTTTTTTTTTAAATGGATAATATCATTTTAGAAAATAGATAATATCGTTGTGGTGGAAAACTTAGGCTGTGAAAATTATTATCACAACTAAAATTTGCACCATGGCTCCTTGTAAAGGAGGCCATACATGGGAATGTGTGTATGAAAAAAGGAAAAGGTAAATGTATTGCCTTGTGTGATAAATGTCCTATATTGTTAGGGGATATTGTTAAGGAAAATAAAGAGAAGGTTGTATCTATAAACACAAGCCTATTCCAAAAACAAAATTGTGAAGGATTATTTATTTTTTTTTAAAAAGGGACATTATTATTTTGGTGGAAAAGTTAGGTTGTGATAATTGTTATCAAAGCAAAAATTAGCGCCATAACTCCTTGTAAAGGAGATCTATATATAGGGATATGTGCGTTTGTAAAAAGAAAGGATGAATGTGTTATTATTGCTAAATGTCTCGTATTACTAAAACATATCACTAAAATAAATAAGGGGATAATTTTATATAAGCTATGGATTTTGTTAAATCATAACGAAACCTTTTAAAATAGATGAGGGATTATAAATATCCCATTCTAAAATAAAATGGTAAAAGAGGTTTTTCTTCAAAACAAATAAAATTATTGTGGTGTAAAATCCGGACTTTTTAATATTTTCTTTTCGTATCATTGTGGACAAAACGGAAATTTGATAATTCCTTTGAGGATCTTTTGTAAGCTGACACGTTGCATCTTTTTCGATATCAGAAATCATACCGGAAATTAAAATATACCCAGGTGGCAAATCAGGGTTACTCTACAAAAGTCGGTAGTTATTGGTGCAACCGACTTATCTAATATCTATTATATTTCAGCAGAACCATTTTATGTGCGTGGGGCAGGTGTATTTCAATTTTATTTTGGTGAACATGATGCAAACAGACATTGTACGTAAAACGTGATTCCAATGCCAATCTGCCACACAATTTACTTAAAGCAATCAAACTAGAATGTTGCAAATTAACAAAATATTTTTATACTTTAATCACACTATTTCTTTAACTTAAATTTTAAATATTTCAGTTAGGAAATCCTTTCACTATCTATGTATATTACCAAGGAAAATGAACAAGTCTTGTCAGCATCATGATGACACATGTTGCCCTGCTTGCAGTATACCTTCCAAATTTCCTGCTTTTGAGATTGTGACGAGTTTGGCAATTACCATGACCATATAAATTGCATTATTATATTCTTGTTCATGTCATGCTGACATGGATGGACATGTCCTACCATTCTGTATACTGTACATGATGCGTGCAACACATGGCGTCGATGTAATGCTTATTGGCTTTTTTATCTTTTAAACAGCTAATCTTTTTATACAATTTTTAAATCACAAAAATTTGAGAATGAAGATCATTGGTAATCCTTGTAACAGGTAGTTAACAAATATAATGTACTCGAGCTTTGGAGGCACAAGAAAACAAGTTTAATGCTTAAGTAGACATATAAAATGTTTGCAAAATGCTACATTCCCATACTTATAACACAATGAAATGTGACATGATGATATCAATTCCAAGGTGTGCAAAGCAATACATCGATAATTTGATTTTCTCGAGACATATCCAAGGAAACATACAAGCTTGAATTACAGAAATTATTACTAAAAGATACCTTCCCTAGGTTAGTTGCCTAGTGGAAACCCAAAAACATGATTATTTCAAAGTGTAACTATTAAAATTTCTAATTAATCCCAGAATAAGCTGAGAGACGGTAAAAAAAAGGCTGATAGACAGAACCCACAACATAATGTGGGAAAAAAGTACGGTTATTTCCATAATTAAACCACTTATTGTGTTCAGTAGTAACATGAATAGAATCAGGTTGTTTGATTTAAGTACTTGCTCGAACCAACGGCGATTGAGGAATTGGAGAATGAGGGGACATCATGTGCGGTGACAAGATGCCCGGTTCATATATCCTCGACGAGCAGCTAAGGTGAAGATTCTGCTGCCGACGTTTCTTTGTTGGTCTCTCATCTTCCTTTTCTTGTCGAACAAATGCTCCCATTCTTTTGAGTGAAACTTGCAATGTTTCATCATCCATGTTCGCAAAGCAAACTCTAAACCAGCCAGGCTCCGAGCAATTAAAGGAAGAGCCTGGCGAAATATTGAGTTTCACATCGTTGATAATGGTGCGCCATAAGGCTATTTCAAATTCAAATGTTTGTTCTTTAAGGAGTTGACGCAAATCCATCCAACAGAAGAGACCTGCATTGCCTTTCAAGCAATTAATTCCAACTTGTTCAAGTCCCTTAGTGAATTTATGATGCCTTTTTGCCAACCTCTTTGAGTTTTCCATAAGAAAATTATCAACAAATTCATCGTCAGAAAGCATTGAAGCAAGCAAATACTGAGTTTGTGAGGAGACTAAACTGAAGCTTGACATCTTGCGTCCACAACTCACAACATCATCATTATATGAATAAACAATGCCAATTCTAAACCCAGGCAGACCCATGTCCTTAGACAAACTGTAAACAATGTGAATGAGGTCACGATTGCAATCCATCTCTTGGATAACTTCCGCGACGCTGACGAATTTGGGAGAGTTGAAGACGGAGGCTGCATAAATTTCGTCGCAGACTAGGTGGATGTTCTTATCATTGATGAAACTCACCAAGCTTTCAAGGCTGTCTTTTTCTATAGTTGTGCCAAGTGGGTTGGATGGGTTGGTTACCATCAAGCCTCTGACATTGATGTTTGCTTCTAGAGCACTTTCATAAGCTGCTTCTAGTGCTGGCCTTGTTATTTGGAAATTGTTCGAGCTGTCGCAATGAACTGGAACTAGTTTCACTCGAGTGCGCCATCCTAGGTCGCGGTCGAATCTGCAATCCCAAATCTAATCTTTTCAGTAAGATAATGGAAACTAGGAACTTAGGAACTGTTGTTATTATTATCATTACAACTATTATCTTGCATGGGGAGATCATAAAAGGAAATACACGTGACTCAGTATGACTCTAATATTTTGTCAATATAATTGAGGAGACCAAATTTGAATGCTATACTACAATTCTACATTCTGACATAGATGAAGATGTTGGACTGACTGGAAAATAAGGAGGGTATGTGGTGTGGAATTTGTTCAAACCTTCAACTATTTGTTTTGAGTTTTTGACTAATTACCGTCAAAGAAAAAGTCTAGTTTTGATTGGTCCTCGGTTTATAGGTCAACCGTAATGGTCAATCAAGTTTGAGTAATTAACTAATTAATTATCATTAAATTATACATAGTAAATTGTGTGCTCTCTTGGACTAATCTAGATTACTGCTATATGCTGTTTGAGGTTTGCTAGCTTAAGATTACTATATTTAATAAATTATAATTTTTAATGCATAAAAATATCGTTAATTACTATCTTAAATACAAAAAAAATTACTAATAAAATTCTTAACTAATATCCTAAAATGATTGTTTAGTAAAATCCATGCTATTAAAACTACTATTCATATTTTACTTTTATTAATTAATATCAAAACTGCCTTTTTCTAGTCGTTGGTAATTCAACATCGCTCAACTACTACTGCTGTAGAGAAGCACTTAATTTTTATCTGGTTTATGAAAATTATCGGAAGGTCAAGCGACTTTTTAATTTAAAATAATGGCTATTAGAAATTAAAACATGAAAATGTCGAAGCAGATGATCAGAAAATGCTCATACGCTGCATAATAAGGCGAAGGTACAAGAAAAGCATCGCCGGGATTCGCTAAACAGAACACGAGAAGCTCGCTCGCTCCGGTAGCTCCACCGCCCATAACTATACGATCGGGATCAAATGTTGTCTTATCTCCTCTCGCTTTTCCCATAAACTTTGCCACAGCCTGGAAAAAATAATACATAAACATAGATACGGTCCTTTCAGTATTAAATTATAGAAAAAATAATTACAATATTCATTTCTTAATGAGTGAAAAAATGTGCTGCAGCTGGACTTATATATACATGTAATGAGAAATATATACCTTTCTAAATTCTGGCAGGCCATGATAATCTTGAAAGATAGCAATATCCTCGAAATCTTCAACTCCTTCCCCCGTGCAAATGGAGGCTTCTGGGTTTTTTATAACCCAGTCTTTGATTAAATCAAAGCAAAGCTGCAAAGAAGAGAAAAAACAAATGTTTAATTAATAATTACTCGGGCCTTTACAAGGAAGCGGCGACATTTTACCATATAATATATGCATCGACTCAGTCATCTAATGAGAAATAACCAAAGTTTTGAGGTTTAAAATGATTACCCGATTCTCTGCGAGACCAAGTTGGATAACGCCCTCAGGATTCCGAGTTGGGTGAAAAGGATTCTTATCAAATTCCTTCCATCCATCGAAGTAAGCAGTATTTTCTCCATGTCCATCGTTAGTAGCAATCTGAGACAAGATTCCCATAGTTCTTAATTTGTTGTTTAGAAAGACTAAGATTAATTTCTTTGTGTTAGCTAGAGAGCAGTAGAGGAGATAAGTAGCTAGAAATTGAAGTGAGAGACAAAGGGAAGAAAATTGTATGAATTTATAGGCAGCGGGAGGCGGGACGCGGGAGCAAGGATCGAAAAGTCTTACGTTAAATTTCAACCAGTCGGAAACCGACTCTAGAAGATTTGTATATAACAGGAGATCCAATGGATGTTTTTTACCCGTAATCCACTAAAAGCGTAATTGCTTGCGTGATATTCTTGATATCTGTATCACTAAAGGTGATTTGCCACGTGCATTAAAGATGGATATATTTTTGTTTAATCTAGTTATCCAGACCTATTTATATATATTTTTATTAATTTTTAAAAAAGATTAATATAATATGTTACGATTGCTCACTTAAATTTAAAAAAATATATATTTAAAAAATTAGATAAAAATTATATATTTAATTACACAATTTCAAATTCATTCTTACTAACCGATATATTTACAAATATACTCACAACGTATCAATTTATTAATAAAATAATTTTATTAGTTTATATTTATATATTTTTATTAATTATTTAATATTATTTATAATATTTAATTAATATTTTATTTTATTTTTATGTTTTTAAATAACGGAGATGAGAAGACTTAAAGTGCTTGGAGATATAGAAAAGAGAAAATTGAAGATTATTTTCTAAAATGTCCAGGCTCCAATCTAAAAATCCACGCTACATCGTAAAAATGGATTTACGTGCAAAACTTTTCAAAATGTCCAGGCTGCAGTTCAAGAAAATGAAAATTATCCCTCTTTCTCGACTCAAAACCCCAGGAAAAAAAAACTATAAATAAAAGATATTTTTGAAATGAAGAGGAGGATTGAAGAGAGTTCCGGCAATCACCATTTTTTGTAAATTTGAAACCCAATTCTTGAAAACTAAGAAGAAAGAACTTAAAAGACTACAATACACTCCTTTAAGTTTTAGAGTGTTCTATTCCTTTTCTTTTAATTTTGAAATTTATTTTATTGAATAATAATTATTTATTAGATATATATATTGTTATTGAACTTATTTTTATAGTTGGTTAAACTTATTGACTTAAGAGATTAATGAAATTTTTGTGAATTTTATTTAATATTTATTTGTTAATAAAATTTATTTATCTATCTGTGCCCTTTGTGTTTATGTTTAGCTTAAATGACTATTATATTAATTAAAAATAATGATGCATAGAAATTAGATTTGAAAATTTTAGTTTTGTATATTTAATAAAAATTGTATAACTTAAATGATAATTTATTAAAAAATAATTATCCATTAACAATTTTTAAGATTTAAATTTAATGAACACATAATTTATTCAATTTGAATAAAAATATTATATTAAATAATTGTGCATATGATTTTATTAAAATTTAGAAGATGAAATAAAATTAATTTTTAATCCTTATTAATAAGTAAATTGAATGGAATTAATAACGAATTAGTAAAAATATAGTGAATTTTAGTATAATTAAATCCCCTAAACCTAATTTTTATTAGAGTTTTTAATTATTTAGTTTTTAATTAATCATAAATTACTCATTTTATATTTATCTATATTATTTTAATTTTGATAATTAATTTTATAAATATTTTATTTTTTTTATATTATAAAACTTGATATTATATATTTGTGATATTTTTAATTTTTATGTTGTGATTCCGTAAGACGAATATCTATCTGTCTATTTATCTATATGCACATGTAAAGAAAATTACCTTCATAATTCTTATTTTACAGTGACACGCATCTGTTTGATTTTTCTGATGAAGTGGTTAGGCAGAGGTATTTCTGTCCCTTCCTTGAGAAGAAACGGTTTTTCCATATGGGAAATAACATTCTTCGTTCCAGTTATTAATTAAAAATGAAATTTCCAGGAAGCAAACACGAAGCATGCTAGTACTTACTTTACACGCTTTGCCTTTGGAGAATTCAAGAGATGGGAAAAGAATTAAAAGAGCTGACTTTCAGAAGAACTTTTCTTGGCGGTGTTTTGGACTTAACCAATTTATAGTCAGATCATGAGACTCACAATGTAGCAGGTGTAAAGTTAAAAATACATTTCTCATTTTTTTCATTTTTCAGGGACAGTCCCATTCATTTCCATTTTCCTCTCTAAACGTTACTCGCGAGATATCAGATATGGACAAAGCTCACCCCTTGTTTTTATTGTTTTCTAGGGTTCTTTGATCTAAATTATTAACAATGTTAAAGATATGCAATGGTTATATAAATTATTGTTTATAAATTAATAAAGTGTAATAGTATTAATTAATAAAATATAGAATTAATATAATGAATAATAATAATAATAATTAACATAAATTATATAATAATCAATATTATTATAATTTTTCTTCATTTTTTTTTGTATATAGGAGAAAAAATTTAATATTTAATATTCAATCGAACATAAAACTAGTGTCAGTCATAACTATCTAACGTGTTCAAAGATCACTTTACATTGCGATGTGAAAATTGAAATAAATCTCTTGATTGTTCTAATATCATATGAAATCGTTCAATATTTTCATGAATCATCCAGTGTTATAGTATAAAGGTTGATTAAAATTCTTTATATAACATCCCGGTCCAATGAGGATGGGAAGTGCTATCGGGGCTAAAAGAGTCTGAGTAAGGAGCGACTTTTGACAGGCTTCTAAGATGGTAGGGATGAACCGAATTCCATATCAGAATAGGAGAGAAAGTTGTTGGGTTATATATGTAGAGTCAGAACGAAGCTGTCAATAAGGCATTTTGAGATGGGTAATCTTTTAATTCCAAGAACTATGTAGTTAAGCGTGCTTGAATAAGAGCAGTACCAAGATGGGTAACCTCTTGAAAAGTTGTCAGGATAACTTATTTCCAAGAATAAAACTTTGAGGCCCCAAGGATTAGGCCAAAACGGATAATATTATTGACAATCTTTGACCAGGTGTTACAATTGGTATCAGAGCCAACTGTCCTCCAGTACGATGGTGGTGGTTTGAGGACGGAACAGGCGAAAACTGATGGGCCTGTAACATCCTGGTCCGATGAGGGCAAAAAGTGACGTCGGGGCCAAAGGAGCCTGAGTAAGGAGAGGTTTCTGACAAACTTCTATGATGATAGGGATAAATCGAATCTCACATCAAAATGGGAGAGAAAGTTACCGGGCTATATATATAGAGTTGGAACCAAGTTGTCAACAAAGTTTTTTGAGATGGGTGGTGGTTTAACTTCAAGAACTACGCAGTTAAGCGTGCTTAGATGAGAGCAGTACCAAGATGGGTGACCTCTTGGGAAGTTCTCATCATAACCCATTATCAAGAACAAAACTGTGAGATCATAAGGGTTGGGTCAAAGCGGATAATATTATTGACAGACTTGGACCAGGTGTTACAATTGGTATCAAAACCAACTCTCCTCCAGTACGATGGTGGTGGTTCGGGGACAAACCAGATGAAAGCTGGTGGGCCTGTAACATCCCGATCCGATGAGGGTGGGAAGTAGCGCCAGGATCGAGGGAGCCTGAGCAAGGAGCTGCTTCTGACAGGCTTTTAGGATGGCAGGGATGAATCGAATCCCACATCGAAATGGAAGAGAAAGTTACTAGGTTACATATGTAGAGTTGGAACCAAGTTGTCAGCAAGACCTTTTGAGATGGGTGATGGTTTAACTCCAAGAACTATATAGTTAAGCGTACTTGGATGAGAGTAGTATCAAGATGGGTAACCTCTTAGAAAGTTCTCAGGATAACCCATTACCAAGAACAAAACTGTGAGGCCCCAAGAGTTGGGTCAAAACAGACAATATTGTTGACAGACTTGAACTAGGTGTTATATATAGTACATTTGATGATTGTCAAAAAATATTGTAATTAATAAAAATTATACTATGATAATAATATTATGATTCTCGTGCTTAGATTTCAAGGGCATAACGATCACTTTATATTTTTACTGTTCGTGCATTTGCATCCATCTCATACCCTGTGTGCGTGTGAGCATGTTTTCGTAACTTAGATTGAGAATTTGATTGGTTAAGATAGAGTTTTGGGGTCATAAACACAGGGACCTCAATGTAATTAAAAGTAAGGTTTATTTTGAGTAGGACCCCGATGATATTTTTTAAATTTGGGGAGTAATTAAGTGAGATTTTAAATTTTGGCAGGATTGGTCGATCGAATGGATGAGTCGTTCGATCGACATTTTGAGGACTCTTTGAAAAATTTGTGTCTTCAGATTCGTTCGAACGAATAAGGGGTTTGTTCTACCGAATTGGACTTCGTTCGACCGAAGGTGCCATTCGTTCAGCTGAAGTGTGGGTTCGTTCAAACGAATGAGGATTCGTTCGACCGGTAATTTGAAAACTGTCTGGCTTCTGTAGACATCGAAGGATTTGTTCGAACAAATCAGGGATTCGTTCGATCGAAGGGGGTGATTCGTTCGATTGAATCGACGCGAATTGATGATTTTACCCTCTTCTAGAAGCTTCTTGCTTGAGAAAACTTAAGGGAAAAATGGTAATTTTGCCCTTTTCTATAAATAGGGGTCAGGGGTCGAATTTTTCACCTTTCTTCTCCTTTTTCTTCTTTCTCTTCCTTTCTCTTCCTCCCTTACGTTCTCTTCTTTGTTCATCTCAGCCCTTACCCAAATTTTTGTCCAAATTTCGATTTCTCTTTGCAAACGAGTCACATTCCACGCATCTATCATGCTAGGAGCGTCAATTTGGCGATAGAGGTACGATTTCGCGAAAGGGCACCTAGGGTTCCGAGAGGGGAATTTGGGGTTTTTTGAGTTAGAGGCGAAATCAGAGCAAACCGACCACACCATGAGGTTCGTAGCTTCGATTCTAACTTGTCTGTACCTTCATTTTATATTTTTACGCATTTTTATTTGTATGGGTTTTGTATTATTTTTCTTATATTTGTCACTCATATTTTAGTTTTAATTCGCAATGTGGGCTATAGAGGAGTCATACAAGTCGTAGGAAGTTAGAAATATGATTTCAGAGATTTTGGATAAACATAAACAGTAACTCTGATTACTATTTTGATGAGTATATGGGGCCCACAAATCAAAATTTTGTATATTAGTTGAAATGTGTTAGTTTAACAGCAATGTGGATCTGTGTCAGCCTTACTTGGTTAATTTGGCGTCTGATGAGGATTTTAGACGATTACACGTAACGGTTCGACGTTAGAAACTTGCGGTTAGCATCCATTGCATGTATTTGAATCCCATTCATGTTTTAGAATGTATATAGATAATATTTTATGCGTGTGGTTAGGCAACGGTTCGAGGTCGAGTTACTTGCATGGTTCGCCGAGAAACGACGGGAACTAGGGGGTGTATACCCTCCCTGAGTTGTGAGTGGACTTCTCCTGTTTTATTATTTTACTTTGAACGCTGTTATATATATATATATATATATTTAATGATGATATTAAAATATTTATGAATGACTCTTATTTATTTATTTCCTCCAATATTTGATTTTGGTAATGAAATCAATATGGTTTGATTATTTGATATATGCTTGATATGATAATACGGCCAGAGGGCCAGATTTGATATTTGTTTTGCCATGATATGGCCAATAGGCCATATTTTGTGATTTATAATGTGGATTGTGGATTATGAGATATATACATATTGATGATATGGCCTTTTAGCCATTTTAGGATATTTATTTATATTTATTATAATGATGGCCATGATGGGCCTGTACTTGTTGTGATGATGACCATATGAGGCTTGTTTTTATGTATATTGTATATTGGTGATGTGGCCATGTGGGCCAGTTGTGCGCAGTAGCTACTGGTTGTAGCCTAGGATCAGCCTGAGTAGATAGAGATCGCCTAGGTGAGTGTGGGACTTCACAGGTGGGGGAGTTATACGATGTTTTGATTATTGATTGAGTGGAGGGTTGACCACCTGTGAGTCTCAATTGGATTAGCACGAGATCACCACGTGACTAATTCGAGGTAAACGTCAGTGGTTGGCTTGTTTTGTGAAAATAAACTGTGCATTATTTTATTTTATGCATTTAAAAGAATATTTTTGTAATAGCATGTTTTAATTGCATATGAAACCCACTGACGGTCTCGGGACACCCACGGTCAGGGTAGTCGCCGGGCATGGGAGCTAGCCCAATGACTTTTATAGCGTAATTTAAGGCTTTTAAAGTAAAGAAAGTTTTCTTTTGAATTAATTTTTTTCAAATCTTATTTTACTAATTGATTTCTCGGTGTATGAATATGTTTATATATCTATATACTTATATACTTATATTTTTATTTTGTTCACTCACGGAGTATACTTCTGTATACTCACCCCCCTCACCTTCCAGCTTCAGGGAAAGCACTAGCGCAAGCTCAGGTGGTGGTGATTATTCTGGGACTTGAAGGCTCAGGTATAGCCAGATCGACTCACTCTGTAGAGTCCTTAGTCCACTGGTGGTCATTTTTATTTTCCTTTCATTTATGAGGATTTTGTGAATGATAAACAGTTTTGTAATAAATATTCAAAATTTATTTTTGGACGGATTGATCCTTACTGACTTCATTTGAATGTGTGTTTTGATTTATCTATTTATATATATTTATGTTTGAAGTGTTTGCGGTCTTATTTTATTCGTCTGGAGTTTGGGTGTGAGGTTGGATTGTTTGGAAGTGTGATGTGAAATATTTGTGAAAACAAATTTTATAAAAGCCTTACAGGCCTACAGGTTGTATTTTGTGTGATTGAGTACACCCTGAAGGTCTGTGACAGTTGTCATATATGGGACCCACAGATTAGGGTGTAACAGATGGACATATCGTTTGAACTGTCCAAAATCATCTTTAACTTTTAGTTGAGTCAATCGGTCTCGATAATAAAATCTAGCTATTTTTTCACTTTTTGGTTGTCGTTTTCAATGTTTCAAAAGCTAAAATTCTTAGAAAATTATTTTAAAGATGATTTTAAATATGGCATCATTATATTTATAAAAAATTAGAAACGAACGAAAACAATTTCGGGTGCAAAATTTAAATTTTTCAAAACTAATAAAACTCAAGATAAAGGCTTTTAACGCTTTGATACCAATTGTAAGATGCTGATATAAACGTTCTAAACATGTTTTAATTAACCTAATATAATTTAGAATGAAATTATAGAAGTTTTAAATATACCTCCTGCTATTGATTTTTATCGAATTTTGATGACAAATTTGAGGAGCTTCTATGAGTGTTTTGAACTCCAATTTGATGGTATATTATTTTTAAATGAGTTTAGCAACTATAGGGACCTTAAAAAACTTCTTATTTATATTCCATCAAAGAGTTATAAAAAGTTATCAAAATTTGAGTGATGGTTTGACAAGAGTTAATGATTATGGAGTTACCATCTTCCATGTACAAGACAGATGACATATCATTCCAATTGTTCAGAATTGTTCAGAATTGTTCAAAGTTGTCTTCAACTTTCAATCGAGTCAACCTAACTTGATTATAAGATCCAACTATTTTTTTGCTTTTCCATCATTATTTTTTATATTTTAAAAGTCAAAATTCTCAAAAAATCATTTTTGATATCATTATATGTCTAAAAATAAAAAATGAACAAAAACAATTTCAAGTACAAAATTTAAATTTTTCAGAACTCATAAAACTCAAACCTAAGGAAGAGGCTTTTAAAGATGTGATACCAATTATAAAATGTTGATATAAACGGTCTAAATAATATTTAATTAATTTAATAGAATTTAGAATGAAATTGTAAAAGTTTTAAATGAAATTGTAAAAGTTTTAAATATATGTCCTGTCATTGAGTTTTATTGAATTTGAGAAATTTTTATTTCTTTTCTTAACTCTAATTCGATAGTGTATTATTTCTAAATGAGTTTACCAATCTAGAGACCTCAAAATACTCTTTTTATTTATAAACTTCTTATATTAAAAAGTTATAAAAAAATTATCAAAATTTGAGTAAGGGTTTGATAAGAGTTAATTACTATAAAATTAACCGAAGGCAATTGCAATATCATATATTGCAATTGGAAAGACATAGGCCATGTTCTAATAAATATAAAGCGTGCTAATTTTTAGTAGAGAAGCATGGGTTTGAATCACAGCCAGTTACTATCTAAAACAAAGCCCATTCTCAATATACTAAAATAAAAAAGTATGCTTTCAAATGGGATTATATTCTTTGTGCTTGTGGATGTCATAGGCCAATAAATTGGGCAAATTCTCCATTTTCGAAAGCGATTTTTGGACGTTAGAAAAACAGTGACATTAAATAAAAAGAAATATATCCACTTACACTAGCATGAGTCCTAACTGTAAATAATAAATATTTAAATAAGTAAATAAAGATAATAAAACATATATATATATATATATATATGAATGAAACAATATAATTAATTACATGTTAACTTATTAATATGAGTAATTAGATCTAGTTAATTATTATTATTATTATTATGGGAATATCCTCGTAAACATGATATTTTTATTTTAATAAAATAACAATGTTTTAAAAACTTTCATTGGATTAATATGATAATTATTATTTTATTAGATTTTAGAAATTTAATTTAATAATATTAATTGAATTTACATTCCATATATAAAATATTTCAAAATATAAGAGAGAGAGAGAGTAATTGCGAGGCATATCGGCTATCGCTGTATGCCTATTTTAGACTCATTCCGAAATATTATATTTTAAATATATTATAAAATAAACAATTAATTTAAAATTATTAAATTTATTCTATTAATATTTTAAAATAAGTATATTATAACTATATGTATTTTATTTAATATAAAAAATATATATTTTTCTAATTAATTAGCAAGAAAAAATGACTTTTTTTTTTTTAATTTAGTGAATTTAAAATATAATTTTAACCAAATTAAAAAATATATATTGAAACTGCTTCCCATGTAATAATGGATTAGTTCCTAAAAATTGAATAAAAAAATGTGAAAACTTTTCATTCATACAAAAAGCTTAACTAACCAAGAAGCCCTAGGAATAAGATATTTATCCAGTCATTTTTCATTTAGACACAAGTACACGTCAGACACCCCTTCTTCCAGAGTCAGACTTGGTCAACGATCTTAATCTCACTAGGAAATTACTCTTTGGTCCCTCCTTTCTCTTCTTCCCTCCATACTTTACCGGCGACGAGTCCCAATTCTCCGGCGATCCAGCAACCATTATACTCTCCGGCGACCTTGTCACCATCATTTCATCAAACTCCATAATCTCCCGGTGTCCCCCACTGGCTAAAACTTTAGCTTGCATTGCTGCAACCACCTCCTTCATCGCCAATTCAATGTTCCCCCTATTTCTCAACAAAACTTCCCCGATTTGCGCCGGCGTCAGAGCTCCGCCAGACCTTATGAAGCTCTCCACCACTTCGAACGATGAATGAGAATCAATTCCTAGGTAGTTCTTGGCTAGCACCTTGAACGCATGAACGCCGCACGTTCCGAGGTTAACATGAACGTCCATGCGCCCACATCGAACCAGCGCCGGATCAACATTTTCTCGATGATTCGTAGTAAAAACAATGATCTTTTCCTCTCCGCAGCATGACCATAGACCGTCGGTGAAATTCAGAAGCCCGGATAATGTTACCCTTCCGTTGTCTTCTCCTCCGTTGTTGGAACGGGAGACTGTCGAATGCGATGATCTCTTAGTTTTCGTTCTCTTGAATATTCTGTCAGCTGTTAGATCAACCGAACAGTCTATGTCTTCTATTACGATGATTGAACGATTAGTAGTCTGTATGAGCAGAGCTCTGAGCTCTGAGTTGTCTGTAACTTTTGTGAGCTCAAGGTCATAGACATCGTAGCAGAGATGGTTAGCCATGGCTGAAATCAAGCTTGATTTTCCTGAGCCCGGTGGTCCGTACAGCAAGTAACCCCGTTTCCATGCACGTCCAACTCTGTGATAGAACTCTTTTCCTTTGGCAAACGCCGTTAAGTCCTCCATTATTTGCTTCTTCAGTTCCGGCTCGAGTGCCAGCGTTTCGAACGTGGAAGGATGTCGAAACGGGACCGAAACCCACCCGGACTCGTACGAGCCTTGGCCATTGTTGGTGAACAGCCTCCTTTCGCGGGAAACACGCTCAAACTCTTCGGCACGTGATGTCACGTGATCCAGGTAGTGCGATAAAAGGGTTTGACAGTGTCGTTTTGGTAGCTTGAGAGTGAAGCTACGCTTTTCTTCTAAGGAGTCTTGCACCGTGTCTACATGATGTGTCCATGAGACATTATAACCATTGAACGCGTCGTGAACAGTGTGATTCGGTGCTACTGTGAATGAAATCCGGTTGGAGGATTTCGACCGAGAGAGGGTAAGACGGCGACACGAAGATGCCGGGTTGACGGAGTTGAGATAGAGGTTAACATGGCGGTAGAGGTCATTAACGTCGACACCACAGTATCCGTTGAACTCCGGGATTTCGAAGTAGGAGTACGGACTGAAGAGGTCTTGAAGAGATTCATAGAAGGAATGTAGAAGTGATAGGAGTTGTGAAGGTAAAACGTTTTGAAGAACAGTAAGTAGACCTAAGAAAGACCACATTTGCGATAAAATCTCCATGGGTTTTTGCTTCTTTGGAGGAAATGTGAATTGGGATTTTGTCTTTGATGAGGAGTAATTTGTTTATATATAATGAAGATGATGATGAAAAGAAAAGCAAGAGCTAAAGACATTCACACTGTTTAGGGTTGGAAAAATCAATGGCAAAAGATAAAGAGAAAGCAATGAAGATGACTAATCAACTTTCTTTTGCTTTTCTTTTCACTTTAAAATTTACACATTCAACTCCCTAAGCCTATGCGTACGCGCTCTAGTAATGTATGCGAAGGCTAGTGAGTGTGTGAAAAATTTGGAGAAAGAGGCGGGTAGGGACTATAGGCTGCCGGCAATTGGTGCAGTGGATGGAGAGGCTCGGATGCAAACACACGAGACACGGAGAGCTTTAGTTTGCTTTATGACCACGATAAAATTTGCTTTAGTTTTGTATCCTTTGCTTAATTGCTTTAACACTTTTTCTTTTAATATTGCGATTGAGGTTTACTAGAGGGCAGAGAATGTTCTTGGGAATAATTATATACTCATCATGAGCTAGCTAGAGACACATTATATATGATTGATATAAATCTTCTATGGCCCCTTAATTTGTCCATTCAATAAGCTGATACCTCGTACCTTGGTAGAAAGAAACGAAGATTAAGGAATACAATTATAAATTGTAATTAATTGACCATTCTCTCTTTGAGAGAAATTACGTTATCCATGTATTTATCTAACAAATTTTAGTTATGTGCATACATTGATTAATTATGATATTGCTCCTAAAACAATTTATTACACATATTATGTTGTTATTGAATGATTTCAGTAAAACGGTCTCACCTAAGTTTTTTTCTCTCTCATGTTGAACAAGACATCTTTCTCTTTTCTTTTATTGGTAAAATGAACGTTAAAGCTGAAGACAAAGAACAAAGAGCTTTTAAATTGATATTCATTACTAGGAGCTATTTCTTTATCTTACACTGTTGTACGTATTGAAATTTTAGTTTATGGGGGGAGAGAATGAGAAAAAAGACTCAGAAAAAAGAAAAAAAAAGGAAAAGAAAAGCAATTAAAGGATTCAATTTACAACATTTTTTACACAAAAGAATTATAAATGATCTAGGGGTGGAGATCCTGTGTGGATAATGATAGGCATTCATGCAGCCTGAGCTGATGGTGATATTCTAAGTTCTTTCTTTCTCACATGCAATTTTCTCGACTTTACAGGACTACATGCTGCTTTTCTAAACAATTTGAAAGTTCCATTTACAATTCTTTTTTGTAAAAAATGTTGTAAATTGAATCCTTTAAGAGAAAGTGGTTGCTTGAGCACCTTCGGGAGATCTTAATCTGCATATTTAGCAATGAAAAATGGTTGAAAATTATACTTATATATGTGCTTCATAAAGGAAAAAAAGAAAAAGAAAGAGAAAGAGGTTATGTGGGTTGACATGAAAAGCCACAAGGCACGAGTGTGGAGTAAATTTAGAGTGGTAGTAGGTGAGAATTGAGAGAAAGCTAATGGAATTGAAGGAGCATAAAGAATAAAGCTGCCTAGCTAGCCAGGGAGACTATCGAAGATCTAATGGTTCTGATTCCTTGAGTTAGCAATATTGAAGCAGTTTAATCAATGAAAATCATATGCATTAATTGGGGTGCTTACTCCGGACTCAGATATTAGTGGACGTTAAAAAAAATAATTTAGTTCATTATCTAACCGAACTCTCTGAATAAGTCATTTGCATTAATGAATAAAAAATAAATTTAAAGAATTTGTCCCGAATAGACATATAGGTCGACTTCTGTTATTAGGTGGAGTAAATTGTCTTAAATTTGAGCTTAAAACTTAAGGACTGTGTTTTAATAATATGTAATATTTAAATTCTCATTTTTAATAAACGTCATGTATAATATGAATAGATTGTAGAATTATAATTTTGAAAAAAAAAAAAAAAAAGGTTGCGGTTGATGAGTCTTGTTGAGTAAGTTATAAAGTACGACTATCTATCCACTAACTTAAAGCATCAGAATCGATTCTACTTTGGCTTAGCCACAAATTTTCTTCTTTTTATGTTATGGAGAAGAGAGAAAAAAGAAACGGGTCATCAATAAAGAAGCTTTGAACAGCCCATAAAGAGTATAGAGAGAGAGAGATATAGTCTGGTTTCATACAACAAAAATATTCTTGATCTTATCAATGCAGGTTAACCAATTAATTAGTATTTACGTATTTATTGATTTATTTTAATTTATTATTTTTTAAATTAATGTATTTATTTAGAAGTTTAAATAAATTATATTTTATTATATTAATACCTTGAATCTTAATTATTTTAAATTAAATCAGTATTAAAATTAATCATGATTTAATTTCAATTAAAGTTTTCATCCATTAGTACAATAACTCCAATTATCAATTATGCTATATGATGATAGTTAATTAAAGAAAAAAGTCAGGATCCTCTTATTGCATTAATGAATTGAGATTTTAATAAATATTTTTAATATTATTAGAATTAATCAGTTCAATAGATTAAATGTTATCAACTTATATGTCTTTCTTTTTAATTTTTTGTTTGTGATGGGTTAGGTCGGATACGATTTAGAATTTTTTTTTTCCAATGGATCGGATTAATTTGAAGATAAATTCTCATTGTGTACTGCGCCATCAAATCAATAATATTATATATACAAATTATTTTTATAAAAACTGTTGGGGCATTTTAGTTTAGCCCAATTCACGGGCTCAAGCCCATCTCTATGTTCTTATCCAGACTCATCATATAGAGGTGTTATTTCGCATATGAACTCCCTGATGCGATGTCTTCCCGAACAGCTGATTACATCACCGGAGAGACGGTAAAAGTACCTTGGGCATTTTGCTTGAATCTACTGCTCAAAAGACCTCCAACGATTCATCCACGGCCAACTCACACTTAGACTTGCGGGCACTCGGGGTATACTAGTCTCCACCATTCTATCACCTGGCGACACCGAGGCTATCACCCGCTATGTAAAGGCCTCCCGAAAATCAGGGGATTTTATTTTCGGGAGAGTTGGAAGCTTCACTCGGAGTTACAGACGTTTGGACACTCGGGGGTGACGTGCTAGGGTCATCATCACAGTGGGACCCTGTACATTTAATACAGCCACCCTATGCTTCCTTAGGCTGTCATCCTGCCACTTTAGCTTGCCAGCTCACCATCTCCTCTATATTATCACCATCCCTTCCCGCTAAAAAGAACTACGTGTAACTTGATCCCCACCAAAGAAGAAGAGAGAGATAGAAGAAGATCAGAGAAGGAGGAGAACCATAGGAACTAGAAAAGAGGAAAGGAGAAAAGAGAGGAAAAAGAAGATACGTAGGCAGCTTGGGTCTTTCTCAAGTCCAATCATAAACACACATAAAATCAATCGATCGTCACACCACCCAACATAATTTTGGGACATTTTTTGTGTGTTCTGCAGTCTCAAATTTTAAGACAAAAAGAAAAAAAAATTTACTGATGTAAAAAAAATTGTCGGACATTATCTTGCACCAACAAATTTTTTTCATTAAAATATTCTCTTTTTTTTTTCCTTTTAATTTTGAGATTTACGTTTCCGCTGTATAATAACGAATGCAAGTGCTAGAGGAACGAGAGAATGCACTGGCTCATCTTCACATCCTTCACGGCTTTATCATACAGACCCTTACAAAAAGAGGAAAAAATATTGGCCATTACCTAATAAATGTTTATCGACCTTCATTTCAAGGGTAAAAAAAAAAAACAATTAAAACAAACAAGAGACAAATAAGCGATGAAATCCTGAGAACATAGGACTGAAACTTGAAAGTCATAAGGTTTGTTGATTTGTTCAAAGAAAAAACAACACACATCTACTTGTAATACATTCAACAAAGAAACCAATGTTTCCACTTCCTCCCAGATTCTGCCAACTCCGTAAACTTACCTCGGGAGATAATGAAAACAAAGGCCATCAATTCCACCGAAACAAAGAGTACACCAATCGCTAACTACAATTTAAACAGATAAAACGGACGGAATGCTTTCCTAAAAGTACTAGCTAAAGAAACCAAAACGAGCCAGAACTGAAAGGAGATCATTGAAGCCGCCGATTTCTCATCAGTAATAGTGATTTCCTCGGATGGATGGCTGCGGGTGGACCTGTATCAATACGTTTCCCAACAATGGTAGGATTGGTGAGCTTCCAACCGTCACGAGGAGGAGAGAGTATCACAGGCAGGTAATCATCCGTGTGACAGCGGAATTTAGACAGCTCAAAATGGTACATCAGTTCATCCTTACCCTAAATTTCAGATATTAGACATCACATTAATAACCATCAATCAAATAGAAAGAAGATGATATTGCAATAGAAAACCTGGATGGCAGCTCCAGAAACTTCACAAATTTTCTTGCTTCCAGGGACCCGAGCATTCCACTCGTATCTGTGGAAGGCTGTAGAGAACCTGGAGGCTCCACCAATAGTCGTGAAGTTGACAAAAGCATATCCAAGATTTGCACGATAGCTGGCAAACAAGACAATGTCCATTCAAATAATTCGTAAGATATGTTTAGTAGATCACGAGAAACAATTGAAAAGAGAAGAAAATTACGAGGGCTGTGGTTAATTTACCCAAAATCCATGGGCAAGTAAACGAAATCGTATTCAGATTTACAGAGGTTAGAATGCGACTTTCCGTTCGTGTTCTCCTCCCTGCAGTGATCATCCAAAATCCGCAGCAAGTCGTCCCTTCTGCTCATTTAATTAAAAGGTAAGAGACAAAGCAATGTATACAGAAGTCAATATCCAGTTGCTCGTAAGCCATAATAGAAGCACAAGCACATTCTTGAATATTACTCCTATTTTTTCCCTTTAACTTTTAGGACTAAACACAAAATAAATGTTACGGCAGACACGAGGAAAACAAACAGAAACACTGTAAACTCTGCAAGGAATTTGGAAGACAAAGTAGAACTTGAAAGAGTGAAAAATAGGAGCTTGAAGAACTCAAATGCATAAAGATTTAGACATAGAAAGGCAACAATAAGATACAAAACATCCAATATCTGAAAAGGAAATATAATTACACCACAAAAACCAGAAGCCAAAATCAAGACACAAACATTTGGAGAAGATA
>JAVXUL010000001.1:14950796-14961818 GCA_035590515.1 Trichilia minutiflora
CAGCTGTCCATTTTTTATAATCAATGGTTGAGATTTAATAAAAAATCTGACAGGGGGGTGATTGGCTTTTTCACTAACTATAAGGGGGAATTTATGATTACCCCTTTTTTTATACATATTATCATGAATGTAATAATTACATAATATTAGTTAATGAATGCCGGTCAAATTAAATAAAAAATTTTGTATTCGAAATGATAAGATTTGTTAACTAATGCAGAGAATTCTCATCTCCATTCTCATAGTCATTTTCTTAGCAGTTTATATTCCATAGTCTTCGTTCATTCTTTAAGTCGCTGGGTTTTATAGTTACTATTTTCAAATTTATTGTTATAGGTAAGCTAGAATCTCCGATATTAATAATGAATTAATTTTATATAAAGCCCTTTAAATTGAAATTAACAATTTTTTAATTAATGATTTTTTATTAATTAATTATATGTGTTTTGTTACAGACTTAAGTTGTACAATATTTTACAGTATTAATATAAAATAAAAATGGTCAGTTATTAATTGGGTAATTTGATTGACATATATAAACTTAAGAAAAAAAATATTATAATTATATAATACTTTCATTTAATTATCATACGAAACCCAATATAAATTTTATTAAACATATATTTGAAGTATGTTTAAAATGAACCTTCAATTGTCAGAGATCACTCTTTTGGCCATCATGATGAAAGTTAAAAGTTAGATGTTTGAAAGTAGAATTATCTTGGCTTGGTTGTCACGGCTAAACATTGGAGTATCCAACTTTAAAAGATTGTGTTTGGCAAAAGAAAGCAATTCTTTAATTTTTCTTTTTGTTAAAGAAAAGGAAAGTTCATAAGGAAGATTCTTATACGCTTAGGGTTTGTTTATTTTACATTATTTTTAGAAAAATAAACAGCACTTTATAAATAAATAAAAATTATTTTATAAAAAATGACGTAATAACACTTGGGGCCACTAAAAAGTATAAATATCAGTCAAACGTTATAAATAAATTAAATAATATTGCTAAAAGGGACCTTTAATATATTTTATTTTATTTTTTTAATTTTATTTTAATAAAGTCAAAAAAAAGTTGATAACTGGTTGATATTGCTTATAGTTTATTTTTTTTACCAATATGGTGTAGTCAAGTTGCTCGACAATTAACCAACCCATTTGGGATCGATGGGCTGCTGCCCCACAGATATGAAGAATTAATTAATTAAAATGTCCTGATTCCCTTAATAATATACATATATTATTTACATAAAAATTAAGACCTATTCTAAATTTTTCACTTAAATAAATAAAAATACATACATGTCAAAAATAAAAATAAAAATTACATAATATTTAAATGAACATAAAATCTTAATTAATAATATTTATGTAGCTTAATATTAATTATAATTATTAATTATTATTATACAAAATTATTAAAGAAAAAATAACAAAAATATCTTGTATTGATGTATTACTACTTGTATGTTTTTCTATGCGGTACGTATTAACAATTTATTTTAGTACATACTACGTACGGTCCATGTCTGTTGAGTTAGATTATTATCCGTTAAAATAGTTGATTACAACTACGCGAAACAAGTTTACGCTTGTACGGCAGTATAAACACACATTACATGTGTACTAAATATTTCTACTACGTTGACTTTAAGCTTTTCTTTTATCATAATTATTATTGTTTTTTTTTTCTGTTTTTGAAATAAAAAACACGATCAATCTTAACCCTTTTCCATTGTCGCCTAGAGAGTTTACACGAGACGTGCTCTGGATTTCGTAAATTAGTTGGATAATGGTATTATTCTTCAAAATAATAAAAAAAAAACGTTAGAAAAATAAAAATAAATTTTTTTCAAATATTTTGATTATTATATTTTTAAATTTTATTTGTAAGTACCAAAGGCAAAATGTATAAACCGTATCTGAAAGAGTTTAGGAAATTCCGTAAGAAAACGGTTCAAGGTCAAATTAGCATGTATGTTACGGTTAATTAGTATTTTTTTGGTCTTAATACTTATTACTTTTTATTTTTTTAAAAAAATATTTAATATTCTATTCTATTTTTATTTTATTTTATTTTATTTTTTAAAAAAATTAAATTTTATAGAATTTTATTTAAAAAACTTGAGTGACTATTATAAATACACAAAATTTGAATGAATACTGTATTAATTAGAGTACAATAGAATTAATTTCGAGTATCATATAATAGAAGTTTAATTGATATTATTTTTAAAAACCTTCAAATTAATATAAGTTGTTCGATAAAATTTTTTTTTAATACTTAAATTATAATTTAACGAAACAAAAGAAAAAAAAGAAAAAAAAAGTGACTTTAATAATTAAATCTGATTCAATAAGATAAAGAGAGTAACCATTAGGGGTTGTCTGATGGTGGGAATTGGGTTTGAGATCTTAAGGTCCTAAGTTTAATTTTTTCCCTATCATTTTTGTTGAAGTGTTTAGGGGGTTAGATTTTGATTTTCTTCGATCGTTTGATATCGTGTGTCGTAGGGTACCACGGATGCTTCCGATTTAAGCTAATTCAATAAAATAAAGAGAGTAACCTATCATGGATGATCTGATGGTGGAGGTTGGGCTTGGAACCTTAAGGTCCTAAGTTCAATTCTCCCCTATATCACTTTTGTTGAAACGTCTAGGGGGTCAGATCTTGATTTTTTTCAATGATATCGTGTGTCGTAAAATATCACCGACGTTTTTGATTTAGGTCTAAATCCCGTGATAAATTTTGAAACAAGTAAATCCCGAAATATTGACTGACGATTGGAGTTTACGAATTAAAAAAGAAAAATAAAAAAAAAAGAAGAAAAAAGTAGTTTATTGAATTATTGTTTCAAAGTTTGAAGAGAGATAAGTAAAAGAAGATAATGAATAAAAGTTTTAAATTAATGGATAACCTTTTTCGTTCAATTTGACTTTTTTTACAAAATAATTATCGTGTCATTCAAGTTTTTATATATAAATTCTCAAATAATGAAATTAATTGGTGTTTGACGTAACGAGGGCTCCAATTCAATCTTATTTAATCATATTAACTTATAAATTAAAATTTTTAACAAATTATTCCGATCAAGATCTATTTAATTGCTCTCATTTCTCCCAAACACTTATGATTAATCAGAGGAACCATCATTTGTCAACCAATTATTCATCACAATGTTGCTTGATTAAGCAAAGACGTGAACTGTCATATTTACAGGTATTGGTCAGTTGTATCGGTGGCTATTGCACTTTCTTCGTCAACCCCAGAACACCTCTTCAACCCAAACAAGGTGTCCGCTTGGACCCGCCTGTCCGGCTGTCTCCCACTATTTTTTTGAGAAAGATATTTATTTTTTATTGTCATTAGTCAGAATTCCGACTTTTGTATCAATTTTGCAATTCTCAGCCGCCCGATTAGATGACATTAAGTCAAAAAGATTAATCGCGTTTCTTCCATTGTATCATATATTCATATCTTAGGAAGTTTCGCAATTAAATCGAACTAAGCCCATGCGGTAAAACTATACAAGAGTTCCAGCTCTACATTAAAAATCTCAAAACATCCTGAAGGGTATATAGTGTTCCTGATTTTTACTTATTTTTAAATGCAAAATTAAAAAGGCGTATCATTTCGATATTATTAAATTTTACTTAATTTTAAAAAGTAAATTACGAAATGCATTAGACTTTAATACAAAACATTACTAAATATGACTACAACAGCACACTATCAAAGAATTTTCTTAGCTAATTTCAATACCATTTAACATACTTGTTTGAACATATGACTTCCACAACACGCTATCAGAGAATTTTTATTCAACATACTTGATTGAAGCAAATCGAGCCTTAAGTTTAGAGGTGAATGAGAAATCAAACGTTCACATTGGTCAGGAACTGAACTGTTTGGCACTTCCAACAATGACAGCTCATGATGCTCAGTAAAAACCGGATTGGTGTTTCTGTTCCACGGACATGATGCAGTGAATTTCACAATTTTAATTCCAGGTTAAATTCAACAAAACCAAGATATCAAGGAACCTGCAAATTCTGCAGGCCAATACTAAAAAAAAATCAACACCTAACCCATAAGAACTTACAAAGTTCCTTGACGAATAACATTACACAAAGCATTTTAGGCTACCAGTTAGGTTATTCTTGTGTTGAGAAAATAACATCCTGACTCCAACATACCTAAACACAGGGCAAGGGTTAGTTCAAACTGAGCATTCAAGAATCATGTTTCCAAAACAAATGAAGAATAGTTTTTCTCCCTCAGGGCCAAATTCAAGATAGACTTGCTTGCAAGGCAACCATTCTCTCTTGGCCAAATCTTGTGACAATTTACAAACCAAAAAAATTGACAAATTCAATATTTATTTGCATATATCCCTTATTACGTCCATGTGTTACCATAACTGACATTTTTATGATGTAAAATGGAGTTGCAGTCAGAATAATCAACATGATTATTATATGCAGAAACGCGTGACTATTAAGACCATAGTTCATGTCAAGGAAATAAGCAAATTGGAACAAAATCTCAAGTCCAATGTTTATGGAACAGCAAAAGCAACATAAAGTAGTCTATTTTTGTTTTGTTTTGGACATTGTACACAACGAGATACAGAAATGTTGTGCTTAGTTTCTTAATCACTTGAGTTTAAGGAAAATAAATTATCATTGCCCCTTTCCTCGTACATTTCTCTTGACCTTCAGCCTTTATTTTAGGCCACAAAAAGATCACTATATCTGAGAAGTTATCTACCTAATAATTTGAACTCCATGGTATAATCAATTAATGGTTGATCCTTCCAAAGAAGTGTTCTATTTGCAAGCACCCTTGAGACTGCAAACTGCTTGTTTTAGCTTCATATTTTAACCTCTTGGCGCCTAAAAAAATTTCCTTATCATCCTACATAAAAGAGACAGAAGCAATTCAGATTATTGAACTTGGTGACTCATGAAATGTATAAGGGTAATAGCAATAACTAAACCACGAAATTTGACCAAAAATGCAAGTTTTATCATCCTAAAAATATCTATGACCATAATGATCAAAGATTTTATTAATTCACTGCAGGGTTTTCGGATTCATTTGATCTAGCCATCTCATACACTCTCCTCTGCATGTCGAACTACTTCTTGTAGCCTCAAATAGCCCTCTTCCTTTTTTAGTATAATGTCTGGAAAAATTAACATGTAACTATAGATTTGCATTGTTAAAACAATCCAAAAGCCAACCAAACCCACAGTTAAGATTACTACTATCAAACTGGTAAAGAATATGGCTTGAAGTTCAAAGAAAATAGTATAAGACTAAATACATTTTAGTGAGGAAAAGAGTCTTTGAACTCACCAGTGGAGATTGATTTGACGATCTCAAAACTTTAACTGTACCACCTCTGCCATCAGCTCCAACAGCAATCAAATCACCACTATTTGATCCCTTGTTTTTCCCACGCTTGCACCATTTCCCCAAATACTGATTTGTTCCGTCTGGACCAAGCACTCCACTAGAGAAACATACATCCCCTGGAGCATTTTTGGTAGTCGAAATGAAAAGGATGTCAAAATATTAGACACTGATTTTCTTGAAGCAATCAAAATATGATGAGGATAAAAGGAACCCATCATAGAATTCCAGATAAATGCAATCCCTTTAAACTCAACATAAACTAAAATTGTACCAAGAAAATACCTGGTTTAGTTAATGGAATTGGAGATGGAGACTTTTTCTTAATGTTGAGAATAGGCTGATTTTGTAAACTTTGATCGACTACATCATCATCTATTTCAACAATAGGAGTAATGCTCTTGTCATTATCAATACCGGCTCTTGAGCCCTGAATTTCACATATATTACCGGGCCAATGTCGTGCAACTTCTTTGTTGTCGCTTGGAATCGCACCTAATCTTACTGTAGTAGACTTATGGACAACATCAACAATGGTTTTATGTTTTGAATCAGGACTAGAAAGTCCAAGCACAGCTGAAGAAAGTCTTGAAGTATCCTCATGTAACAAAGCATTTCTCTCTTTTTCATAAGAATTGGTACTTACACCTTCTTTAACATGATCGAGATCAATTTTTTTAATGTCCTTGAAGTTTTCTCGCTTGGTGGGGCACAAAAAATCATTGGTCATTCTTGCAGGCTCATCCAAATTATAAATGGTTACAGAACGTTGTTCCATTTGATCTTCCAGTGGAATACTGTTGGCATACAAAGAATTAGATTTACCTTCAGAATCCTTTGAAACCTCTTCTTTCTGACTAGTTTCCTTTGGGCCTTTCAAAGCTCTCAAAACTTCATTATCAAAGCTCTCAAACCTTCCTTTCCGACTATTCTCTTTTGAGAATTTCAAAGCTCTCAGAACTCCATTATCCTTTACTTCTGCTGCCGTCTCCAGTTCTTGGAGCCTTATCTGATGATGTCCATGTAACAAGAGGTTTATTTGAGTCAAATGAAGAAAAACTCACCAAACAAGCTTATGCATTGCTCCTTTTTACAGACTTACCTTTAACTTATTTATCTTTTCTTTAGCCTTCTCAAGTTTCTCACATGAACGGGCCTTTTCTCTTCCTAGAAGATTGCACTTGGCCATCAACTCTATATAATTCCTGTTAAAAAGAGGGCAGCCATGAAGTTTGTTCATTATCAATTATAAAATTAAAATAAAAATTTACAAGTAAAAATAGTGCTGGAAATCAATAGCAATGTTTTATCTTGCTAGAGATTAGCCCTACCATATTCTGACCTTAAAAGGTGGATTTTTCATAATGATAAAAATGGGAATTAAAAGATTATTAGTCACTTGTCATATGCATACGCTAAACATTCATGAGAAAAGCATAGTTGATCACTGATCAGTGTTATCTTTTGACCCATAAAGACAGAATCTAGCTCCAACCATTTCTAAAAACAGCTGTGCAGTTACAGCAGAGACAAGAAAACACAGTGAAAATTATACCAATTTGCTAGGGATACATATATGATAATAATTTATAAACTGAACAAAAATTTAACTCACTTGTTACGAATGAACAAAGACTTTCTTAGAACATCAATTGTATCTTTGCTGTTGGCCCCATTACCCAAAGAGGCAAACTTTAGAACTTCATCTTCATCCAGGTTCAAATCTGATACCCTAATTGAAAACCATGCAACTAGTTTGTAATCAAACAAAAATTCATCACAAGAATCTAATTATAAAAAAAAAAAAATCACCCGACTGAAATACCAAATCACACTCACAATTTCAGTGCTGAGAGCTCTTTTGCCAGGGCCATATTCCTTTCTTGCAGCTTCAAGTATTCCGAAGCTAATTTATCATGGTCCTACAACACAATTGATTTAAATTTTACTTAAGACTTATGTAATCTTCAATATATAACAAAATGTAATACAAAGGTTCAAAATAAAGAAAAAGAAAGTTATTCACCTGAGATTTAGAAATAAACAGCAGTTCCATAGATGTTTTTTTCCTTAAGGCTTCATTCTTCAACTCTACTTCCTCTCTTATACGCTCCTTCGAAAGACACAACTAAAACAAGAATGGCCTATCAACGTCGAACCAAAAAAGAAATCTAGAAAATTGTTAATTTTCATTTTTATTTCCCCATTTATAATTCCAATAATGTATAACATCTTCAATAATACCTCCTCGTTGGTTCCTTTGAGCTCTTTCCCTTGACCTTCCAAAGCTGAATTCAGCCTTGAAACTTTGACCTCTAGTCTCTTCACTTCACCACGCAAAACCTCTGGATCTTCCACTTCAGGATTTCTTGGCTTCTGCGAAATAGCCAAATTGATTTGATCCCCAATCGACTGAAAATAAAGTCGACTGACATTTTTCGCCGAACAACTTTGCTTGCAGACAGGACACGTGCACTTTTTTGCGCTCGAACAGTACTCGAACCATTGCTGCAAACTAGGTTTTCAATCAACATAAGAAGTACAAAAATTAAAAACCAGTCTCATAACATGCATAACCGAAAAAAGGATAAGTTGATGTACAAACACTAACCAGAGTTCATGGAAGACGTGGCCACAAATAGAGATAACTTGGAGGTCTTCAACAATTGGCTTGAGATCTTCGTAGCAGATTGAGCATATGGTCTTCCCAAATTTACCGTCAATTGCCATCTCTGTGTTTGCCTTGCTCTTCTGTGGCGTTTTATTTTGCTTTTCTATTAAGATGTAGCGAAATTTTAAAATAAAAGGCGCGGGAATGAGAGGGAAAACGGAGAACATAACTTGCGTCCTTCGGCTCCTTGCAAATCAATAGCACGTGCAAGGCAGGTGCAGCTATTGTGGTATTTCCCGTATAGTTTATTTCCTTCTTGAAAATTTTTAAAACAAAAATAAAAACCTTAAATTGTGCCAGATATCGTCGATTGTTCGTCCTATGTTCCAGAATTCAAAGCAGCTTGATGATTTGACGCCGAAGGATTCTCATTCTATCAAAATGAGTATGAAATTTGCTTAAGAAGTAACAATTTTACAATTACGAAATTTAAAAAAAAAAAAAGAATATGCCAAGAGAACCGATGCATCAAGTCGCCGTTTGCGGTGGTTATGACCGGAGGAGAAACAAAAAGACAGAAGCTAGAAGATTGAATTTTATCAGCATTTTTGTAAGGTCGTGAAATGCAAAGTGCAGACAATTTTCATTTTTATTTTTATTTTTTTAATAAAAAACCATGATCTTTGCGGTTGGAAATTTTTTTCCATTATGTCAAGTTGTCAAGTCGGGAAATTTTGTCATTAATTTACATGGACTGGGCCGGTCCACTAAAGGTTAGGCCACTTAAATGTCACCATGATCGGTTTGTTGTTGTGGGCTTTTAGAACGGAGCTTTTGGAAAGGATCATGGTATTTTCCCCTCATTTTATGTAACCATTTATTAACACACACTCTTAAAATTATAAAATTTCAAATATTTCGTAAATTCATCCTATGTAATGTTAAATTTTTAAAAAAAAACTTTTATTTATTTATATTTATAATTAATATTTTTTAATTTTTAATTTTTATTTTCAAAATATCTTTCATATTCAATTTATATTTTGAGTTTCCATAACATACAATAAATACTACCAACTCTTCGTTTGTTAATTATTGAAATTTTTGCAATTATGAGTATATTTTATTTATTTTTTAACAATTATATAATTTATGTGATATAAATTATTTGGATAACTTACTTGAGTTTCATCTAAAAGTCCAGACTCAATATTCGATGATAATATAACCACGTATTAATAGAACCCATCTTAAAATTCTTATGATTAGCCACCCTAACCTTATAAAAGTTATCATATTCCCCCAAAAGAAAACTATATATGACTTGATCCCTCACCAGAAAAAAGAGGAAAGAAAACCAGGGAGAAGAAGAAGAAAAAGCAGAATAAGAAAAGAAGGAGTACATAGGCAACTTAGGAGCCACCCAAATTCAGTCACAAACACCACTCCACCACCATGAGGTTCTCCTTATTTGGTGTAAGGAAGTAACCAAATATTTTTTGCATCAACAGTTGGAGACAAATGCTTACAAAAAGCCATTTTTCAATTGAATTAAAGGAGATGAAAAATTTTTCTCTCAACTCTGGAATTTTTTCAGTTGCCATAGTTATCGTTTTCACTTTTAACTTTTCATCCGACTATTGGATTAATCTAATTTTTTGGTGGAAGGAAGTTTACTTATTGATCTACAATCTGACCGAACGAATTTTATTAATAATCTTCCTGATTGATCGATTTTGCTATAAGAACAATTTAGTTTTCTGTCAGTTTTAGAGGCTTATATTCATCAACGATCTCTTCTTCTTCGACCGTCGAATTGACTTTAAATTTTGACAAAGTTTTGGCCACATTTTTTTTTTATTTGGATCATTCATATTTGAATAATAATGCTCCATTCCAGATTTTAAAGTTTCATAAATTTTATGCTCTGTTTGGCTGGGTTTTTTAGATTGCACACCCTTTCAACTTTATTATAGATTATTTTATTTCACCGTTGGATTGAGACAAAATTTTTTCTACCATATCGTGGAATGTGTTTGTTTAGTTCAACGGATGGATTGTTGAGTTAAGCTATTGGTGAATAGATCGGTGTTTGAATTAGAGGTAACCTGCAATTTTATCATCTAGCGAACTCCAAATATTCAGCATCCTAATTCTTTTAATTTAACTGCAAGATCGTGCTGAAATTTGGAATAGATGTTTTTTAAATACACTTATTTGATCTAAACGGTAGAGTTTAGTTCTGATGTCCATAGCTCTATATCAGTATATGAAGAAGAGACCTGCTAAGGAGAAAATGGCTTTAGATTTTTCTATTCTATCCAGTTATCGTAAAAATACAAAAATGGCTTTGTTAATCGTTGGATCGTGCTAAAATTTAATTGTGATGGTTATGAAATCTGGTTCTACAATATGAACGGTGAAGATGATGTTTTGTAATCTTCATTTTTAGATTACAAGCAGAAACTTTCATTTTTGAGATCTTTTCTAACTCGAGGTGATTCCATTTGACTTAGAGGTAATTTTCCCCAACCTGAGGTGATTCCATCTTTGTTTTTCTCCAATTCGAGGTGATCCATCCTACTTTTCTCCAATCTGAGGTGATTTTGCTCGGTCCGAGGTAATTCAATCTTTGTTTCTCTCTAATCCGAAGTGATTTTGTTCAGTCTGAGGTGATTTCACCCTAATTTTTCTCCAATCGAGGTGATTTTGCTCAGTCCGAGGAGATTCTATCTTTATTTTTCTCCAATCCAAGCTGAAATAATTTCATCCGATCTGACCCTCCGTGAGATCTCAAGGTCTCATTCGAATAGATATAATCACCTCATCCCTGAGGACTCCCCATCTCTCATTTTAAGGGTCTCATCTTTCATTTTAGATGACTCATCGCTTCATCTCATAGGTCTCATCCCTCATCTTTGAAGATCCATCGTCTTATCTCAAAGGTCTCATTCTTCGTCTAAGAGGTCTCATCTCTGGTCTCAAAGGTTTCATT
>JAVXUL010000001.1:14961918-14982830 GCA_035590515.1 Trichilia minutiflora
GCTCTTGGAAAAACACTCCTTGTGGATACGACACTTGGACTCACCGGACTATTCTACAACAAGACTACCTATACTTGAGTACACAATCTAAGTGAGATCAATCTTCCTCCTCAATTCCTTATCTTGAATTTATGTGGTGAAACGTAATATAACCATGTAAGTTTTTTGTAAGTTTCTGAATAACACAAGATTGATGGATAATTTAGAAATATGTAAAATATTTGTAAGAATAAGATTAGGTATGATATAGACATCCTTGACACTGGCTACTGTGGTTATGATTCTATCGATAATAATAATTTTTATATTATTTAGATATGGGGTGTAAGTGTTGAATTGATTTGGGATATGTGTCATATAGTTTGTGGTTTTTAAGTCTATAATTTATAAATTTTCAAATAATTTATTAGAACTATTTAATCAAAGAGAGAATAAGGGTTTACTCGAGAGAACTAAAAAATACACATAAATAGATTATTTTTTAATAATTTACTATATATTTCTCAACTTTTTTATTCTTCTTTACTGTTAAATTCTTCGTATTCTTGTGTTTGATCTTGGTTTAGTTACAGGTTCATATACAAGCTCATATGAACCTGATCTTATTATCATTACTGTTGACCTCTTTTATTTTCCTACTCCTAACTCGAGGTTTTCATATAATATTTAGCAAATGATTTTTTGTAAATCTTAATTTTTTATAGTAAGTACACCGGGCACTAATTAAAATTATTTTACTCTTAATAACATTTTTAAATTAATGTCATATGTATTAGAATATTGTCTGCTGTAATTGTTGGCTAGGTAGAATGAAATATTAATGCCGAGAGAGCAAAGAAGGCATCTCATACCAAAATTATATAGAATACGCCAAGAGAGCAGTGGTATCAATTCCCCGTTTGCAGTGGTTATGTCCGGAGGAAAAATAAGAAGACAAAAGCTAGAAGATCGAATTCTATGTGCATTTCTGTGGGTAGTGAAATCCAAAGTGTAGACATTTTTCTATTTTTATTTTTTTAAAATAAAAAATCATGATATTTGCGGTTCGAAATTTTGAGAATTACGTCGAAGTCGGGAAATTTTGTCAATAATTAACATCTTCTGGGCCGGTCCATTACAGCTTGGGCCATTTAAATTTCATAAAATTTTAATTTTATCCTTAATTAAAATATTTAAAATAGATAAATGAATGCTAATTTAATTATTATTTTTATTCATTTAAAAATATTTTATATCACGTAAGCCCTAATTTATTTTCATACAAGTTAAACTTTTTTAAATTAAAAAATTTCTTGTTACATTTTTTATATTTATCTAAATTCTTTCAAACATAAATTATATAACTATTAAAAAATAACTCATAAATAAATAAAATATATTGACAGTTATAAAAAATTCTATATTTGATTAGTGGAGAGTTGATGATATTTATTATATATTGTTAATATTAAAGATACCCGCTACATACGAAAAATTAAAAAAAAAATTGCTTAAAAATTAATTATAAATATCAAATAAATGAAGTTTTTTTTTTAATATTACACAGAATAAATTTATAAAATATTTAAAAATTTATAATTTTGATGGGGGTATTAATAAGGAGGGCCTATCAGACAAAATGTGGAGGAGATATATGAAATATGATCAGCCTTTCAATGTCCATGGGTATTCATTGTTGCTGTGTTTTTGAATGGAAAAATTTAGATAGGATGATTATAATGTTATATATATATAATTGTATGTCATAGGCTCATGCTCAACGTTAAAACCTTTTTGTATGGATATATTTATTTAAATATAGTCACATAAACTTTGGGCATGGGCCTATGACATGCAAATTATAAATAAAGATCAATATAACATAAAAATATTGTTGAAATAAAAATTAAAAAATAAATTTATTTAGAATATTATTACTTAAGTCAGGTAATAATTTCATGTTAGTATATACACCAATTGTATCAGTTGCTTTAGATTTATAGATTGTGTCTTTTTTGTCTCTATAATCGTCAACCTTTTTCTTTTAGAAGAAAATATTCATGTATTCTATCAAAAGTTTTGCAGTCAATAATTACTATATGTACATATATTAGAATGATAGTTATAAAATAACACTTAGTACCATATTATTTATTATATAATTAAAATGCTTTAAATTTACATCTGTGTCTATAAATATATACAAAGAAAGAATAAAGTAAAAAAAGATAAAAGAAAAAAGATAAAATCTTTTATATTTTTTAACGCATTAATATCCAGATATTACAATTCGTTGATTGGACTGGGTGTAAGGTTAATAACGCCATTACAATAACAAAATGATCTCGTTGTAATTTTCGTTTCTCGCTCAATCAACTGGCTGGTTCGATCTACTACCCAACCGAAGCTTACAAGAAAGACACAAAAATCCTGTGCATCGTCTCCATCTCTCTCCTCTATCTCGCTCATTGACTCTCCGAAGAGGTGCCATTTTTCTTCTTCTCCTTGTTTGATTAATGTTTAACACGATCGATAAAACTTCCGTTCGCAGATTTGTTCTGTATACCTTCGGACTGATTTGGTAGAATCCAGAGTTCAGATATCTATCTAATCGAGTTATGATTACATTCGTTGAGAGTAATCTGATATTGATTAAGTGAAATTTTACCATTGGGGCGGTAAATTTAGGGCAAGTCATGAATCTGACTTAACTTCGGTTTCTTTACGAGGAGATGTTATGTAGAGTTTCCATTTTCTGTCCTTGTTGCTAGTATTTCCAATAGTTATAGTTGTCAATTCAACTAGTACGTTTTAGTGTTTGGCTTATTATTGGATTTTAGATATTCATTTATTTATTGACGCAAGCTATCGAGATTTGTGCATGTGTTACCGAGTTTAAGCTTGGATAGGGTTTTTCTTTTAAGGTTATCAAAAATTATTGTTTATTGTGATAAATGATGATTTTGTAGTGCTACGTTTCTGATTGTGCATAATGTAGACCAGATGAAAGAGAGTAGAGATGGAAACAGGAATGATAGAATCTCAAAATCATCGTCAGTTAGCTCTAGTCCACTCATTCTCGACATAGATGACTTTAAGGTAATTACCCAAATTGATGATATAATTATTATTCTTAATTGTGGTGTTTGTTTATGGTTGTCCCCTGTTAGTTAAGTTCTGGAGGTAACTCTTCAAGTGACTTAATTTAATGAACTTCAAGATGCAAATTTTATTTTGTAGGGTGATTTTTCTTTTGACGCACTCTTTGGTAACTTAGTGAACGAGCTTCTGCCATCTTTCCAAGAAGAGGATGCTGATTCTGCAGATGGACATGGAAACATTAGTGGAAACGATGCTTTGCCCAATGGGCATAAACGGGCCCAATCTGATGCAGCAAAGTTTGCCCAAGGATTGTCTGCTCCTTTATTTCCAGAAGTAGATGCTCTCTCATCTCTGTTCAGGGATTCTTGTAGGGAGCTGATAGATCATCGTAAACAGGCATGTGTGTTGTGGGTTGTAGGCTATTTACATACAATAGTCATTGGGATTTTTTGCTGATCTTTTTCTTGCTTTGCCTTATTTTGAGTTTCAGATTGATGAAAGACTCTTCAATCTCAAGAAGGAACTCTCCATCCAAGATTCTAAGCACCGTAAGACACTCGCTGAGGTTAGTTACCTTTTCACTGTTTCAGGAAATGCACTGACAAAGGGTTCCAATGAAGTGGTATTGCCAATTCCTCTAACAATAAAACCTTCCTATCGTAACTCGCAAATTCCTTATGATCTACGGCTTCCTCCCATGATATAAATCATCACCAATTGATTGCTTGCAGCACGACAAAGCATCTAACTGCATTTTCCAGTTGAAGTAAATCCATAATAATTCTAAGGATCATTATTGTAAGTAGATATTTGGAATCTTGGGTAAACAATAGCATTGCTTAAATGGTTTTCACTCACCCTTGTTCAACAGGTACTATGTCTATGTGGGAGAATCTGTGGAGATTAGGAATGTTGCTTTGCTTGTCTTTTTTTGTTAAAACCGACTTAAGAGTTCTACTATCTCTTCTAACATGTCTTTCTTCCAATTATTGGAATAAGAGTGTGTAAATCGTTAAATTACTTTGAATTATGAATTATTCAATGATTCTAAATTTGATAGTGAGTTATAATTAAGGTGTTGTTTTGATTATGATTACCATGTATCTTATTTTTCAGCTAGAAAAGGGTGTAGATGGCTTATTTGGTAGCTTTGCAAGATTAGATTCCCGTATATCAAGTGTTGGACAGACTGCTGCCAAAATAGGAGATCATTTGCAGGTAAGTTTGTTGTATGAATTTGACCTCTATGCTTCTGACCCTTGTCAAGCAAGTAATGCTGTTAAATCACTAGTTTATTGGATCAATTAGAATTTACACTTCCATATGGATGGTTATTTTCTTGTCAGAGTGCAGATGCTCAGCGGGTAACAGCTAGTCAAACAATTGACCTCATAAAGGTATTATTATCTGTTAAAATCAGATCAGATTTTACAAGTCTATAATGACCATGGAAGGATCACTTTCAAAATCTTCTACTCTTTTCTTGTAGAAGCCACTATGTACAAGACTCCTTGTTTCCTTCCTGTGTAGTTTGGCTTTGCTTTTTTCTAAGGAATAGTTTTCCTTAGAGAAATAAGTAATATGCTTTCCTTTATTTAGATTGCTTTAACCATTTGTCAATCTAAATCCTGCAGTACTTGATGGAGTTTAACAGCAGCCCGGGCGACCTAATGGAACTTTCACCTTTATTTTCTGATGATAGCCGTGTTGCTGAGGCTGCATCAATTGCAGAGAAATTGCGTAAGCTGACATTATTTTTTGTATTGTAGTAGTTGTATTTTTAGGATAAAATTTCATTATTATTTCCAATGAGCATGACGGTCCCTCCAAAATCACACCTTTTTTTTATGATCCTGGTTTCATACTAAATTATCAATTGAAACACTTATAAGCTAAACGATCAACAATTCTAAATTTATTAATGCTCGTGAGGGAAATTGGATAATAACATCTTTTTTCTCAGTTATATCATCTTAATTAACAGACTTCTTTTGTAAATTCAAATGCATACGAAAACAAAAGCCATTTTGCAAATAAAAGACAAGCATTTTATTAATTTTTCCACTGAAAACAATTGATTAACTTCATTCAAGTACAACAGCAAGAGTATATTTTTTGACACCTTTTTTTCCTTTGTGTGCATGTTTCAAAGAGAAGTGAGATATCATTTTTTCTGATAATATTGGCTGATATCCTATAAAGGAGAAACGTTAATGTACTTTTCGTTATGATTCTTGCGGTATTGTTTTTATGCATGTTTCGAGCCATACAAAAAATTCATGCCTTTCACACTCTTGTTCTGATTTTAGGGTCGTTTGCTGAGGAAGATATTGGAAGACAAGGCATATCAGATATGGCAACTGCCAGCAGAGGATTAGAAGTTGCTGTAGCAAATCTTCAGGATTACTGCAATGGTACAGTAATTTCATGCGATGTACAGAAAATTTAGAAAAATGAATAGTTTTCGGTTGCTTGTGGTTAATGAAACACATGCTATCCTTACAAATGAAACATTGTATTATGAAAATGATTTAACAGTATTTATGCAGTTGAAACAGTATCATATTTGGAGAATTTGACTGTTTCAGTAAAATATGAAAGGGACCTTAACGAAATTTACCCTGATTGGATGGTACATAGAAACAGAACTTTGATGACTGAGAACAATGAATCATGTCAAGTACTTTTAACAGTTTAATGGTGGATGTATTTCTGCTTGTGTCATGGTTAAGATCATAAGCAAATTCATTTCTTTTTCCTGAAATACATTTAATAAGTTTGAATGTTTTAACATTAGTATCATTGAAATGACTGCATTGAATTTAGCAATGTAGAACGTTTTATTTTGAGGATTTGTGTAGCCTTCTTTTAGTATCTTGTTGCCACATTACTAATCTACTTGCCTTGTGGTGACATTTGGGAAAGAAGTGATAGTCGAGTTCTATTTCTTTTGCTCTTTGTGATGTAGAATGTGTTAGGGTAGTTTTATGATCACTTATCTTTATTTTAGTTGAATTAGATTTTATTTTCTTATTGGAAGTCTTATCTGGGCTCGTTATTTTAGTGTTTAAATTTTGTTCCTATTTGGTACTAAATCACTTTGGTTCTGGTATGCTAGTTTTTTGCAAGCCTTGCCATGGAAATTGTTAGATGATTAAGGCTTTCTTCCTCTCTGGGTGCTATAATTTGTGTATTTAGTGGCATTTTGTAAGAGCTTCCTCAATTATGTTTGGCATTATCCTTGTGAGTCTTACATTGGGTGGTGATCATACGGGGACAAAAGCAATTAGAGTGTTTGGACAATTGGCTGGCTCCATTATGCCCATCTTAGCCGTAAGGTAAATTGATCATTGTATAGGCCAACTGCACTTGTCGTTTAACCTAAGGAGGTTGATGCCGTCATTATTTGTAAATTGTTGTTGTAGGAGATTTCTATTTGGCCATCAATTTGGGATTTGAGCAATCTTATTAGATATAGTACCTGTTTGGCTGGGTTTTTTTCTAGCTTATCTTTTCCTTATAAGGAGAAGTTCAGCCAAATATCAATTGTAATAAATTCTACAAAAAATAAGTAACTTTTTTTTAATGTGTATATATATACAAATAAGCTTTACAAAAAAGTTATAAAAAGAAATTTTTACTTATCTTATTTTTTAGACACCAAATTTTTAAGATATTATAAATTTTTTAGATTACTTTTATCTTTAAAAAAAAATTATTTTTCATTATTATCCTTAATAAAACAAATACTAATAATCAATTCACTCTTCTATCTCTCTTTTTTTTTATCTTTCAAAATCCTAAAAAAATACTTTTAATGAATTATTCACCAAATATATTTATCTTAAATTTTTAAGCTCTTATTTTACACAAGAGTTTCTTTTTTACTTTTAAGCCGAAAAAAAGCTCTGCCAAACAGGGTAATAGTCATTTCATTAGATATTTTGGTGGCTTCTTAATGGCTTGGCACAGTGCTTCTGTCGGTTTGAGATAGGCTAGTTGCAGCATTGTGAACAGCCTTGGCTCTGTGCTTTTTCTTTTTCATGGCATTATTATTTCTCCAAAAGGCCCTTTTCTTTTATCTTCTGTCTTGCACTATTTTTCCTTTTCCCCTGTAAATGTGTATCTCTCTTCTTGGATTTTTTCATAGTGAAGGAAAATATTTTGCCTTGAGTCCCTTTCTTATCATCAACAATGGATTTCCCTTTAATGTAATGATATATTCACCAAATTTTCTTTTTTGTCCTTACCCTTTGTATAGAACTGGAGAATAGATTGCTATCTCGTTTCGATTCAGCATCACAGAGAAGGGAACTATCAACCATGGCAGAATATGCTAAAATTTTATCTCAGGTAATTATGTTGATCCAACTCTTCTTCCTTGACCACAATTCCATTCTCCTTTTCGTCTTTTTCCCTTTTCCAATTTTTGATGTGCATGCGTGAGAAACAATCATGGCTCACTTAAAATAGTGTGATTGTTGATTCTTAGGTATTACGGTGCATTTATGTTTGATATCATTCTCTTGGAATTACAAAACTTCTTAACTTTTTCAATTATTCTTTGCTTCTGAGCATGCTATATTAATGATCAGTTCCCTTTTTTGTTTCTGCTCACACTTCAATTTGGTTATTTCTTCTGCCTTCATCTTCGGCACTGTTAATCTGTATGTTACATTGAATACCCTCCTGCCACCATCAGTCTTCTTCTGGGTGGTTAAAACTGGTGTCAGTCAGATCTTTTTCTTAATTTAATTGATTGCATTTGCAAACTGTGATGCAGTTTAACAGGGGTACTAGTGCCATGCAACATTATGTGGCAACGCGTCCTATGTTCATTGATGTAGAAGTAATGAATGCAGATGTCAGGCTAGTTCTAGGTGATCAGGGTTCTCAAGTTAGTCCCAACAGTGTTTCCCGTGGCCTTGCTTCCTTGTACAAAGAAATTACAGGTTTGGAGTATGCTGAGTGCTCTGAACACCGTGGCTTGAATGAATTGCATTGGATTTTTCATATTGTTGGTTTTCTTGCAGATACTGTTCGGAAAGAAGCAGCCACAATTACAGCAGTTTTCCCTTCTCCTAATTATGTCATGAGTATTTTAGTTCAGGTATTCCGTTTCTTCCATGTCTTTCATGTTTTTCCTTTTTGCTGGGATCTTGTTATCATGTTAAAATGCCCGTGATATGTCAAACTTGTGTTGGTTCTATTTCAACAATGTCTGCTTCTAAATATTTCTTGCAGCGAGTTTTGGAGCAACGGGTTACTGCCATTCTGGACAAATTATTAGAGAAACCATCCCTTGTAAATCTGCCTCCTATGGAAGAAGGCGGACTGCTATTAGTGAGTAGAATTAATATGGTCATATTACATTTACGAAGATGCGAGATTAAATTGACTTCCAGATTTAACTCTTTGTGTATTTGGCTTGAGGCTTCAGTATCTTAGAATGCTTGCTGTGGCGTATGAGAAGACGCAGGAACTTGCTAGGGACCTACGGTCTGTGGGATGTGGTGATTTGGATATCGAGGGTAATGATGTAACTATGGAAATTGCTATTTGCCTCTGGGACATTTTCTGAAGTTCTTTCCTTACAGCTAATTTTCTTTCAGTGAATAATGTTTTGGCATTAGATCTTACTGGTAAATGGTAGGAGACTGTTGATTACACTTGCTTGTAACCTTCAACAATTTGAAACCAGTTTTGCAATATAATTTTAAGTAAAGAAAAATGATATAAGCAATCTTTCCCATTTTTCCTGTTATAATATGAAGTTGAGAGAGTACTTAAAATGGTTAAGAACCTTCCTTTGATGTCTGTCAGTAACATTACCTTTAAAAGCTAAACAAGATAAGCCTGTGGTTATACAGCATGGTTTCATTACTTGTTAGTTTAGTAAATTGAGACTGTTAAAACCGTAATGGCACCTATTCCCATGATATTGCATAAACTGATGCAATATTAAATTCTTTGATCAACTATTGATGACATCGAAGTTATGAATTTAGTTTACTTTTGTTGAATTCTGTTGGTTCAGGCGTCACAGAGTGTCTTTTTACTACTCATAAGGAAGAATATCCTGAACATGAACAGACTTCTTTAAGACAACTATATCATGCCAAGGTATGCATCAGGTGCATCCACCGTTTATCAAGTTTACCTGTAACTGTGCTTCAGTAGCAATAACTAGTATTATGCCTAGCAGATGGAAGAATTGCGTGCTGAAAACCAGCAACTTTCTGAGTCAACAGGAACAGTTGGACGTTCTAAGGGAGCTTCGTTAGCTTCTTCTCACCAGCAGATATCTGTGACGGTTGTGACAGAGCTTGTGCGTTGGAATGAAGAAGCTATATCAAGATGCACTTTATTTTCATCTCAAGTAATATTGGTTCCTTGCAATCCATATTATCTTTTAATAACTGCTTAGATTTGGTTATAGTTCTTGATTTGATAATTTTAAAAATGAAAACACGTAACAAAATTATTGTTAGTTAACAGAGGAGAATTCATGTTTCTGTAAACTGAATTCGAATATTATATGCTTGCATTGCTAATTGATTTTTACATTTGCTATTTACAGCCTGCAACCCTTGCTGCCAATGTTAAAGCAGTGTTTACTTGCTTGTTGGACCAAGTAAGTTGTTTGAAAAATTGCAAAATATTTTCTGATTTTTGTCGGAGACCCTCTGATATGTCTTTTACAGGTCAGTCAATATATAACAGAGGGACTTGAAAGGGCTAGAGACAGCCTGACAGAGGCTGCAGCATTGAGGGAAAGATATGTGCTGGGCACAAATCTTAGTAGAAGGGTGGCTGCTGCTGCTGCTTCCGCCGTAACTACCTAATCACTTACTACTTTATGCCATCTATATTGTCTACACGAATATCTACACTATAAGATGTATCACAATATTCTTCTAGAGTAATAGATATATGTAATGGAGATTGATTGGTTGATGTGTAGGCAGAAGCTGCTGCTGCTGCTGGTGAAAGCAGTTTCAGATCTTTCATGGTTGCAGTACAACGTTGTGGCAGTAGTGTCGCTATAGTTCAGCAAGTATGTTGTTTGCCTTGGTATTTACGTATAATCCATTTAGCTCATAAGAGAATGCTTCGATATTGCCAAAAGAAAAATAAATATAAACTTATCTTTTATCTGCAGTACTTTGCAAATTCTATATCTAGGCTCTTACTACCAGTGGATGGTGCACATGCTGCTTCATGTGAAGAAATGGCCACGGCAATGTCCAGCGCAGAGGCTGCTGCTTGTAAAGGGCTTCAACAATGCATTGAAACAGTGATGGCAGAGGTCAGTTATTTGCATTGAGTCTTGTATATCTTGTATATAGTTTATGATGGACCTTAGCAGGTGATAAGATCAATATGATAGAATCACATATCTAAATAGTCCTTTTTATTTGTTGATGATAATTACTCATATCCAGATATAATTGCTCTTTCTGTGACATTTTGAATGTGTTTGCATCCTCTAGATCCAACCAAATTTTTTTGATGATCTCTTCTTTTCTTCTGCACATCAGATAGATTTACATAAATTGCCTATGCAGGTGGAGCGGTTGCTGTCAGCTGAGCAAAAGGCAACGGATTATCGATCACCTGATGATGGTATTGCTCCTGATCATCGTCCCACTATTGCTTGCACCAGGTTTGTACATCCACCCAAACTTGGATCTTGTTCCTTTAACCATACAGCCAGTACCTGACTGGTTTCTGCAAGCTGGATGCTTTTGAAGTTGATTCATTTTGGAGCTGTAAAATTTTGAACTCAACCATATATGTTTCACTGTGCAGTTTTAATTTTATGTTTCTAGATATTTTGAATAATTTGATTTCCACTTCTAGGCATCATATGTTGTATTGACTCCGAAATTGCATAGGGTGTCTTATTTTTCTATTTTTTGTCCCAAATGTGTATTTAGTACTAAATACACAACGGATCAACCTTTTTCTATTTTTTATTTTCTCACGTTATTCCTTTTTTATACTGTTGTTACTGCTTCATCTTTCTCTCGAGGTAAAAAATTTTGGTATTACAATGTTTCTTGTACGAAGTGTCAAGCATTAATTCTTTACTCTGTGTTAGCTGAGATTTTCTGGAGGGGCATATTTTATGTGTCAGAGGGTATTAGGTTATGTGATTCCACTTAGAGGTGATTGGATATCAGATGGTGTTTTGCCTTCCAAATATTATTAGCTTTCCGTTTCTGTGTTTTGTGATGTCAAATAATATTATCTCATTGCTTTCATAGAGTTGTTGCCTACCTTTCCCGCGTGCTTGAGGCTGCATTTACCGCACTAGAAGGTCCCAACAAACAAGAATTCCTGACAGAGTTGGTATGTGTCGGATATTGTTGAGTTTCCTATTTAGTGCAAGTGATTTCCCTTTGTAATTGGTAAATAAATAAGGATGACTTTTAGATCTTTCTGTAATTTCTTCTATAAACAACAATACGTATTAAGAACTTCTACCAGTTCATATTATCTTAACCAATTGTGTGAGGTTCATGATAACATATTGTGTTGTGGTTGTATTCAGCATTTTATCTTATTAAATTTCTACTGTTTTTGTCCCCCTTAAGAGGAGTGGTGGTGATGAGATAATTCTATTGGAAGTTGTAAGTGAGATATCTATATTCAAAGATTTGAAGGATACTATTATCTAATATATTGTTATTTTCCAATCAAATATATATATATATAGATACATACACTAGATTCAAAGTTCCAATCATAAGATGCCAGTTTTTGTTCTTCTAGGGAAATCGCTTGCATAAAGGCCTGCTTAATCATTGGCAGAAATTTACTTTTAACCCCAGGTAATTCTACTGCTGATATTTTGTTATGGTTTACTTATTTTAACCTCCAATGACAATGTAAACTGCTATTATCTTTATTATGTTCTTTATATCAAAAGAAAAAAGGATCATTGTGGTCTCTTTCCCAACCTTTTGGAGATGAGAGAGTTCAGTTGTTATTAGATAATTATGGGTGGAAATGTTGTCACATTCTATTCCAATATTATGAGAAATTAGAGTTTCTTTTATTTAAATAGTAAACAACTAATCCTGCTTCACAAAAATGAGTTGGAAAATATTTAGATGAAATAGGAATTAGTCAGTCCCAAATTCCAGATTCTTACATTGACAGTTCTTCTTTTACTATGCTTCTTGTATTGGTTAACTTTTGGGGTTTTCTGGACAGAGTAGAAGTTTCTAACATCATGAGAGTTGAATTTTTTCATCGTTGCTCAGCAGTCACACTGGTGGCAAGAAGTTTTGTGCTTTTTATTTCAGTAGATTCTTAACAGTTAAGAGTGGCCTTCTTTTTTCTATTTTAATCTAAGAGATCTTAAAAAGTTTAGTGCTCTGGTGATCCTCAATAATCCAGAAGTCTACTGGTGACTTTCCTGTAAATGTAACCTGTTACTTGGTTATGGCTTCTGTTGAATTCTTTATGCTTTTCCTTTTTCCATTTCAAAGCTTATTGATATGTCATCTTTGATGAACCACGAAGCTATTTCACATCTTAGCATTCTCTTTTTTCTTTTTAAATTAAAAATCATTTTTAGATAGTACATAAATAGATGAAACCTATCCTTGGTTGAGTATGATTTGAACCCTAAACTTCTTGTACCTTCCCTAGAGATTTTCATCTTTACATGTTCTGCATTTTTGCAGTGGGGGATTACGTTTGAAGCGTGACTTAACTGAGTATGGAGATTTTGTGCGCGGTTTTAATGCTCCTTCCGTTGATGAGAAATTTGAATTGTTGGGCATGTAAGTTGCAAAAATTTTACAAAATTTCCAGATTTTTGCTTGAGCAGTTCCTATCTCAATCCACTAATGAAATATTGCTCTCAGTATGGCCAATGTCTTTATTGTTGCTCCTGAAAGTCTCTCCACTTTGTTTGAGGGTACCCCCAGTATCCGAAAAGATGCACAAAGGTATTGGTTTTGGTTCTTATTCTATGCATGAAACCACACTAGGGCTTTCATTTAGTGCTGTTTTATTTTTCAAATGCTATTCCACACACATTTCTCAATAGTGAATTATGATAAACCATATAAATATATGCTTTAAATTATTTATAAATTTATGAGAAGCACAAATGCTTTTCATTCGTTATGAGTGCTTGAATAGGAAATAATTTTAAAATCACAGTTTCCAAACAAATTTCCAGATTATGAACATTTATCTTGACCTACTTAACAAGGATCTCTTTTCTCACTATGATGTGTGCTGTCAGCCTATTTATGTCCTTACCTTTCTGATCTTTTTGTAATTCTGATTTTCAGGTTTATTCAGCTTAGGGAGGACTACAAGAGCGCAAAACTTGCATCCAGGCTTAGCTCATTATGGCCAAGCTCTAGTTGAGACAGAAGTGGCATACTGATGTGAAGGTAACCTTCCTAATCTCTTGAAGCACTTAAAGAAGTTGGAAAGGGGAGAGATTTGGTGGCACCAGGGCAGAATAATCTCCCTTCAGGGAAACGGGTATTATTTTGGGTTCTCTTTCTTATTCTTTCCTCAATTCCACCATTTCTTGAGTATATTGTTTGGAGATATGAATGATAAAACATACTAGGGTACTTATAAGGTGTCGTATCAATTTAATTTATATGCTAGGTTGCTAGGTTTTCTGTTTTTCCTTTGACCATTCTAAGCTGGAAAGATTGTACGTACTAGTGTGTGCCTTTTGTAAATCATACTCTCTAGGGTTAAATAAAAACTCTGAAAGTTGATTTTGTTGTACTGTGTGGTCTATACTTGAGTTATAATACATGTTTAGATTTTTTTACTGGTAAATTGTTCGTTGTGAAGTCATAATGAATATACATTTTTATATGATCAAGACTACAGTGAATTTGAAATCAAACTTGTCTTGCCATAGATATTTACTTTTGAGTGGCATTACTTACAAACTGTGAGTAAATTTTCTTTGTTCTGATCTTTTCATTTTCTGTTTAGAAACTGTGAGTAAATTTTCTTTGTCTTGATCTTTTCATTCTCTGTATAACACTAGCTGTTAGCATACACCTATCAAGATTTAAGATATATTTGGAATAACTGTTGTGGATTGAAATTACTCGGCCTAAACATTTAAGTTGCCATGATTTTAAAATTAAGTACAAGTACAATAACTATAGAACACACTTAAATCGGTGTCATATGAGGATAAAGGGAAAAAAATATTTGGAAAATAAAATTTACGGTGTTTATATTTGTCTGCAAGATTAGAAATATAAAAAGTAGAAGGTTCAGTACTTCGATATCTTACAAATTTACAATGGAACAGTCTTTTTAAGTTTTAACCATTTTCAGCAGAAAATTATCGCTTCATGTAAAAGTTGCATCCCTGGATTTCTTTAACACGTGTGTTATTGTCTTTGAAAGAATCACAAGAATAGAAAATAAGAATGCTGATGACTTTATGGAGTTTAATAACAAATTAGTTGACTTTGTGGTTGAAAGTTTAATACCATGAACCATTTATTCCATCAGAAAAAAGTTGTGTATCAGCATTTTCTGCTGAATGATGGGAACTTACTATAGGGTATTGAATAGTACACAAAAGATCACGATAGCCTCAAATAATGGAGGTTGCACAATTGAAGGCTGAAATTAAATTCCAGGTTTACTTCTACCAAGTTCATAGAATCACTCAAGGGATGCATTAAAAGTGTTGGAAATGATTAAGACAACCTTACTCGTGGTGGGGTGATACCCTCTCTACCTTATTTTTACTAGCGTGCCACCTCCATCACACCAGAAAGTGCTTGCGCTCTCTTTAAAATTTGGTACATTGAGAAAGATAGATTGATTTATGAAAAAATTTGGCTGCCATCGATTGCTTTCTCTCTGATAGCAATGTTTTCTATCAAATCCATATCCTTATGCCAAACCCATGATAATTCCCTCGTCCTATCACAGGAAAAAGAAAAGCTGTCAAGGAAAAACGAATGTAGTGCTAAGATATTGAAGAACGATCCCACGTGACCACTACAGAACAAATCGTCGTGGCTCATTGATTTTATGCCACATCCCAAATCTTTTCCTGTCTCAATCGACTCTAGTCTTTAAAGTAGGAAACTCTAAATTTTTCGCTCTTTTTCCATTTCAATCCTAACTAGATTGAATTGAATACTTCAGTGTGTATGTTTGACCAACCAAATGAAATGTATGCTCTGACTAAAGCGCCCATAAGCTCAACCCAATCTATCTAACAAGTAAAATTAAAACATAAAAGAAAAAGCATTATAATAATAAAGATGATGATAAAAGATCTCTACGATCGACCAACAGAACCCAATCGCTACCAAAATTTCAAAGCAAGTGCTTTACAACTCTTACCGAAAAATATCAATCTATCATACCTTCGGTTTAGCTGACGTGTAAAAAGCAAACAAAACGAAAATAGTGGTACGCCGGCAGGTTATGTGTTATAATCCTCCTTAGTGGTGGTGGTCCAATTCTAGAAATTCTTTCTATGTTGTTCTTCATTCTGTGCCATTAATATCGTCTTTGCTTACTTTGTGGAACTCTCTTCCCTTCTTTATTTGCTTTGTAGTAAAAAGGTAGTGAATATTTAAGGATCCATCACTTGGTGCATTGGATTTACATCACAATTCAACCGAATTGGAACCAAGGAAACGAATGATAACGTGGCACTAATATCAAACGTAATGCTTCAGTTCACTCAACTTTCTGGTTATTTATTTTTAAAAAAAAGATTTGAATTTAAATAAAATGTTATAATTTTAAATATGCAATTATTTTTAAATAAAATTATCTATTTATATATAATCTTTTTTTAAAAATCTATCACATCCACTTGTATAAAGAATCTAAACAAAAAATTATATTATTAGCTGTATTCTTTCGACAATTAATAAATATTTATATAATATATAAATTGAAGTACAATAATTATAGATAAACTATTTTATATAATTAATCAATTATCTTTATTAAAAGCAATTAATTACTTGGTTGAAATAACTAGAACTAAAGTCTTTTGCCCCACAACATATAAACAATTAATTGTACATTAGAAAATTGGTAGTACTTCATGCCTCAATGTTGACATGTTCCATAAAATATTAAATGGGAAAAAATCGAAAATCCTTTAAATTCCTCCAATGAAGTGAGCAGTGAGAACTTGATGGTATAAGCAATAGTTGGTCAAAACCCGTTGCAATTATACATTTATATTATATTATATATATATATATATATATATATATATACTAATCAATTTGGTCAAACAAAAAATTATTTCCAATGGCTGGTGCAAATGCGGATCGGGTCAAACCAATATGGGTAAGCAATCTTGCAAAATAGCCAGCAGGCTTACTTGGGATCTACCGCAAACCCTTTTTGTTTTTTTGAAATAATTCCGCACGCTTACAATTCAATGCCTCGTGCTACCCACGTCTTGGAATTCCGACTAGCATGTTCTTCTTAGGTTTACAAAGACAATGTCAGCGAATCATCCGCCGTTAAACAGTAGAAAATGTGTTTCACTGATGCTCGTTATCGAAATGGAAAACAGAGTTTGACCATTAGATCTTGTATCATAGGATTCTAAAGAAAAAATCTTCGCATTGAATCACGAGACACGCGAAGCTGGTAACGGTATGACTTTTACCTAAACATGGGGGGCCCCACAAAATCTGCAAGCTGTCAAGTTGCCACTTCACGTCACGCGCCTTCTTATAAAAAATAAATAAAAAAACTTCGGTCTGTGTGAATCGAACTCACTTTTTTAGCCGTCGATTTACATGACTTGGATTAGATAAACCTAAAAAAACTTTTGTTCGCGTCTAGAAAAAGCAAACTTGCTGTCTACAAACACGTGGCAACCGCACGAGATTCTGTCTTTTTATTTTTTTGCTTTATCCAGACTGGAATTTATCTTTGGCGAGACGAATAATGTGGTGGATACAGAAAATTTTGGAGTGGAGAAATAGTTTGGCTTTCCATTTCTTAAATTTGTTTGCTTGGTGAACAGGCTGCCGTCAAATTTCCCTGCCAACTAAAGTTGAACGGCATCCCTTCCGGTTATGGATTGCCTTTGCCTAGTATTTAGCTCAATTATCCGTCTTCGTTTCAATACCAAAAACCTGTTTTTTCTCTCTTTTCTCGTCGTAAATTTGTTTAGTATATGAATAACATCTTTAATTGGCAAATACAATTCTTTCGTTATGTAAACTCATGAACTTTCCCTGTTAATTATTTTTTATTTTAAAACAATTAATGTCTTAAATACATCAAATATACCATAAATAAAGTTAAACATCTGAAAATCAATCTCATAAGTTATTTTATTGATGATGGTACATGATGTGATAATAATTTCAGAATCAAGATCAGGAGAGAGAATTAAATTGTATTGAGATAAAAATAATTTAATATTTTAAAACTTTGTAAAATTTTTAAAAAAAAAGTAATATGACACTAATAATTTATTTACTTTTTATTTGAAATATATTTATTATAATTTAACTTAAAATCCCTAACATATTCTTAGTTTAATGCAAATTTAATAAAATTTCATTACATGTAATTTTTTTTATTGGTATAATTATTTTTTAAACTAAATGCATGTGCAGTCAGATTTTCATTAAATATTTATACATATGACGTGGTACATTGGTATTAACTAAGAGTTTTAGGTTAAATAAAAAAATAAAATAATACTTATGTTTTTGTTATTTATTTTTTAATATAATTTATTACACTATTTTATAATTTATATTATAAATATTTCATCATTTTAGATTATTATTTTTTTAAATAATAATTGAAATGACTAAAATTTTTTTTTTTTTGATATATGTAGAAAATCCTAATCTATCGATTTGGGGATATGTACTAATTAAATTGGTCTATTGTCTAAAGGAACAATCAGATAAAATCCATAATTTAGTCCCTTGATGTTTTAACAGGGTGATACCTCTGAAATTTTGAATTTAATACTCCTTAAAAATTTAAATATTTACTACCATACTAAATGCAGGAGATTGATTAGGATTACTCGTCATGTTATTGTCTTGTTATTTTTTGAGAACATTTAAGTTCAATTTTATCCATCTATATTTGATATTTTTATGAATTTTATACGGTAATGCCGAGATTTTGAGCATTTTTAATTTTCACTCAGTTGTGACAAAGCTCAAAAGTGTATTTTGCTTTCACTTGCTAAACATGTAAATTTTAATTATTAGTAGTAGCACTAGTCAATTATGGTAAAATTGAAATTTATTTTTATATTTTAACTTTCATATATATAATGGCTTATGCAGATCTTAGATGTCAAATATTGATGAAAAAGTATTTAAATTCTACTAAAAATTAATATTAAATGTTTTTATTATATTTTTAAAATACAAAAAATCATAAATTTTAAATAAACTTTAAATTATGTCACGTTTAAACTATTTTCTTTTTTTTTGAAAATATTTATCTAAATAAAATAACACAAATGAGAGTATCTTGCTAATTTGAAACGACGACAATTTCATTTATAACATGAATATCCACAACTTTATATACTTTTTTTTTCATATATAATTAATAAAAAAGATATGCTATGGATATAAACTGAGTATATACAACCCTTTTTTAAATAAACACTTACATTAATAAATATTTTAAAAATATTTATTTATTTATATTATTGATGTAAGAAATTGATTTTCTCGTCTTCAATCTCATGCACTGGCATCTTCTTCTTCAAGTTTATTTACTCTTTACAAGCTCTCGTTTACAAAATACAGGAACTCTCAGGGGTAAAGTCGATTTTTCGACGAAAACCCTTTAATGCTTAATTCAGTAAAGGTTTTGTTTGTGTGTGAAAGTTGAAAGAATAGAGAGAAAAAAGAAAGAGCACACAAAATAAATTTAGAGAAAAAGTTTTTTAGAGAGAAAAAGTTTATTAGAGAGAAAATGTATGAATGTCCAGTATGTAGATTCCTTACTCATGAATAGAATGATCATCTCCTTTATTATTAGATTTTGTTACCTTTTAATAATTTGTAATCATAACTATAAACACATGTATTTCTGTCACTGACTTTCTTTGAAAGTTTGTTGCGGAAATCATGGGACGTGACTATCTTGAAGATAATACTTATCCATATGTATAAGTGAATATTCTGGATAATCAATAGGGTCAGGTGACTCATACCGAAAAACCCAGCTCTCGGATAATGAATGTCGAGAAGTCCCTATTCTTGGGTAATGTATGAAGAGAAGTCCCTGGTCTCGGATAATGCATAACGAGAAGTCCCAGGTCTCAGATAATGCATGCCAAAAAGTCCCAAGTCTTAGACAATATGTTACGATTCCTATATGATTATATAAAGAATATATCCGACCCAAAAAAATATTTTGAAACTTTAACTTTATCCAGAAAAGTGGCCTCGAGTAGTGACATAACCTAAAAGACTTCTTCTTAACTGTTGTTGAGGAATGTCTCAGATGTTGATGTTACTGTATACTGAGCTTGGGGAAATAAGTATCTCTAAATAATGGGCCTGAGCCTTTGGACTGGGTTCTGTTGAATTACCCAAACATCAAGCCCCCCAATTTTTAATTAAAATAAAATTTTAATTAAAAACTTAAAAATTATTATACAACTGTCATTTTAACTATGCTTTTTCGAATGCCACCTTCTTTTTAAATTACTTTAAAGGATGTAACCGTCACTCCACGTGACAATTCCTTGTTAAAGGTTCTTACTAAAAGGACCAAAATTTTTAGGACCACATTAATCTGTCAATAGGGTAGGCTCTATTGATTTCAAATTTAAAAAGACATGACCTTTAGCGTTTTATAGATTTGAGTGACGTGACAAATCCTTATCCATTAGAGTTAGCTTGTGACTAGGATTTTTTTGCCTACACGTCTTCCATCACTATCTCTATAAATATAACAGTATTTTGATTCGAGCTTCTCTTTTTTCCCTTCATTTGTAACGAAAAATTCTCTCAAAGTTCTTTAACAATTCTCAGCAATCTTCGTCTTCACACCTCGATTAATTCTTCAACAAGTTTTTCCTCTGATTTTTTTTTATCACACTCGATAAGTTTTTTATCAGAACTATTCATTTATTATTTTTGCAATATTTTACATTTTTTTATAACGGTACACTATAGAAAATTAGAATGTATACTTGACTGTTAGGGGTAAACAACATTTAAGATCTATAAATAAGTAGAATAATGATTCCAGAAAAGAAGTAGTTGTAAAAAACAAATCTTGATTTGTTTTTAGCTTTGAGTATTAGGACGTAGGGACTATATGTAGGAATGATAGTGTCTATGAGATGTTGATGACTCCACCGTAGTCTCATTAATCCTTTTTCTGTGTTTTCTGGATAGAAATGGCTTCCATTTTTAGCTTCTTTTCTATAACACCCGATGCTACAACTGGGGGAGACAACTTGGGGAGGGACTTGGCGTTGATGGCTAGTCCATCGCCAATTTCAAATGCCAAATCCCCATATGAACATAACTGATTTATCTCCACGGTGTTAGAAATTGACCTAGAAGTCTATACATCATGCTTTGGGATACCTGAGAATGTTTACCTTCGAGCTCCTGAGGCCAATGAAAAATTTAGTAATCCTCTTAAGGGTGAAATTACCTCCAACAAAGAGTTATTCTATTTAGGGGCTAGATTATCACTGCAAGAGTATTTTTTTAGGATTTTTGCTTCATTTAGGATAGCACCCTTGTTAGTGTGTATGCCCTAGAAACCATTCGTGTTGTCGGTTTCAGGGCTTTTGATCTTGTATAAACCTTATA
>JAVXUL010000001.1:14982930-14997890 GCA_035590515.1 Trichilia minutiflora
TATCATACATACAATAGGCCTCCGGCCTCACATTCATGGCAATGTAGGTTTCACATCAAACCTATCTCTATCACAAATAAGGGGCCAACCCGGCCACCACGCAATATACATCCAACGCCTCCTCATTCAGTCATATATACATATCCACATGCCATTCTCTAGCATTATACTCATTTTATAAATAACAATAATGAGGCAAAGGGAAAGAATGTGTCCACTCACAGTCTTGGGGTGGGAAACCACCCTCTCGGTATCCTCCTCACGACGGAGATCCTCATGCCTCGGTTGTCGTACCTGGACACATACAACACGAGTCAAAATGTGCGTGCATGATACAATGCATGCTCATGTTACTCTCGCACCTCTCTCTCTCTCTCTTTATCCTCTCTCTCTCTCTCTCTCTAACATGCAGCTCTCACATGAACTTCGCTCTAAACATACATTTCTCATCAATTTTAACACCATTAGCTATCAAAGCCATCTAATCTAACAATACTGGCGACTATTTAAAAAACCTCCAATTTCTAGGGTTTTGTGAACAGTAATCCTAAAACCTATTCTTGCGATTCATGCGTATCAAAGGCTTGAAATGAGGAAATGAGCAGAGGGATGAACTTAGCCAAGATGGTAGAAGTGTTCTGAGTCCCTCTTTGCTCAATTTTCGTACTCGATTACTGTTTACCGTCACCTCTTCTTCATGATTTCTCGCGAATCGTCCGTAAATCTCTGATCAGAGGGTATTTCTGCGTTCTGGTGTTGATTCTCAATTCATAGGAACTGGAATGGCGAAGTTTCGTAAAAAAATAGAGGAGATCAATTCACTGGTGATTGAGAGAGTTTGTTACTGTTTTTGGTAGAGAGAGAAGCCAAAAATTCAAAAATGGGGAAGACGACCTGTCCCCGAGTATATATACTGTAAAATCCTCAAAGGTGTCGATACATTTCAAAACGTATCGATACCTTTGATCATTTTCTCGCAAATGTGTCGATACGTTTGCCCTAACGTATCGACACCTTTGGCCAAAATACTATTCACAAGCCTGCAGGGTGTCGATACCTCCCCCAACGTATCAATATCTTTTGTCGCAAACGGGTTTCATCACCATCACCAACGTGTCGATATCTTTCACCTAATGTATCGATACCTTGGTTCTAACAGTAAATGTATCAATATACCTTCCTCAAAGGTGTTGATACCCTTGGACTCAACCTTAACGTGTCGATACGTTTCCCTCAAACGTATCGATACCTTTACTTATGATCCTCCTCCGAGGACTATAACTTCAATTGGCCATAACTTTTAGCTCGGATATCCGCTCGAAACCCATAATATAACAATGCAAAGCTCTCTTCGAGCTCTATAAAAATGATGGGAAACTTTTTTTCAATTGGAGATGATTTTAGGGTCAAAAATCAAGATCTTTATCATTAACTCATATCCTATACCACAATCTTATCCAAGACATCCTCTTTAAGTTTCATTCCCTCTCATGCATATCCTAAACACAAAGTTATGCATGAACACTCTTGAGGGATTTATTAGTATGCCCAAATGCTAAGGGATGGATTTTACAGCATGGGTCTCATTCGAGGACATGTGATCCCATAAATAGCATGTGATCTTTGATCGGGGACGATATGGTCCCATAAACAGTATACGATCTCTGATCGAGGATGACGTGGTCTCATAAATAGTATACAATCTCTGTTCGAGGATGATGTGGTCCCATAAACAGCATGCGATCTTTATTCGGGGATGATGTGATCCTATAAACAGCATGCGATCTCGGATCAAGGATGACATGATCTCATAAATAACATGCGATCTCTGATCGAGAACGACATGGTCTCATAAACAGCATGCGATTTCTAATCGGGGACGGGTAATTCATGAGAGCTCAGGCCAAAGATCTAGACTCATTGTCGAGAAATACTTATTTCTCCAAATTCTGTATACAATAACATCAACATCTAAGACCTTTCTCAACAGCACTTAAGGAGAAATTTTTTGGGTTACATCACCACTCGAGGTCACTTTTCTAGATAAAGTAAAAGTCTCAAAATATTCTCTGAGTCGGATATATTCCTTATACAATCATTTAGGAATCGTAACATATTGTCTGAGACCTGAAACTTTTCGGCATGCATTATATGAGACCTGAAACTTCTATACACGTGAACAAATATTATCTCTAGAATAGTCACATCCCACGATTTTCGTAATAAACTTTCAGAAGGAGTCAATGACAGAGATACACGTGTTTACGGTTATGCTTGCAAATGATTAAAATGTAACAAAATCCAAGAATAAATGAGAGGTTCATTCTATTTATGGATAAGAAATATACAGACTAGACATTCATACATTTTCTTTCCAACAAGCTTTCTTTTTCTAATTTTTTTTTTGAATCTATTTTATGTACTCTTTTTTTTCTATTTATTATTTCGACTCTCACACACAAATAAAATTTTTACTAACTTAAACATCAGAGAATTTTTATTAAAAAATCGATTTTTCCATGAAAGTTCTTATATTTTGCAAACGAAAGATTATAGAGAGTAAATGAACTTGAAAAAGAAGAAGATATTAGTTTACGAAATTGAAGACAAGGAAATCAATTTCTTACATTAACATATACTTTTACAAAAAATATCATTTTAATTATTAGGTTAAAAACAAGAGCAAATTAATTCATACTATGCATTTATATTTGTGGATATTTAAAATAAATATCGATTTATTAATCTTTTAAAAGATATGTTTTAAATTTAAAAGAAAGAGTAAATTAATTCAGATAAATACATGGTGATTTTTGGTTGTGTGTGTATTAATTCTTTTATTATTTTTTGGTAAACTATTACTGTTGTATATTTATGATTTTCTACAAAATATTATTATTATATTGAATTTTTAATGTTTTTAGTTAGTATAAATAATTAAAAATCATAAAATATTTACATTATGAAAATTAACATTATTGAAAAAAATAATATTTGTCTAAATTAAAATGAATATTTATAACTATATTCGTATGGTTATGATTTTTCATTTTTTTAATGAATGTATATATGATTTTAATATTATTATTTATCATCAGCATGAACACAAATACGAATTATGAAGGAAAAATAATGTAAATACTAATATGACAAAATTTGGTTAATTTATCATTCCTTCTAGAGGTTTCAATAAATGCAAATTATAATCAATTCATCGCAATTAAAAGATAAATAACAACACGCTCTAGAAAGCGCGTAAGCCATTGTAAATTCAACCCACCACACTAGTACACCACTCCACCAAACTCGTTGATAGGAGCACCCAAATTAACTGGCCTCCAATTTTATATTTTTCTTTTTGTCGGTAACTCACGAGCCTCCAGCAGAGCGCGTGGACTTTTTCCTCTCAACCAGAAAATCAATAACCAAGACCTCTTTCCTTTGACATTTTACAAAGTCAATCCCATACCACTTTGCAATGCCTGAACCAGGAATCTTACTGCAAACGACACGATAACATAGAGATGCTAACTCTCTCACGTCTCTTTTTCTCTCTCTAAAGAAAACCGCTTATTTGTCTGTCTCTCTAGACTGCGCTTTTTTATTATATTTCCACCCTCTCCCTTTCTATATATACAAAGTGCATATATAATTTGTTTTCCCACTTATTACAGCCCTCGCATTCTTTCCTTTCCAAAGTCAGCGCCTTCTTTGGTCTGTCTTTCTCTCTCTGTTTTTCTCTAACCGTAGTATCAGAGGAAGGAGAGGGTACAGATTCGCAGAGTTTTGTCTCTTGAAGATTAGAGAAATCAGCTATGGAGGTTGACTGGGATCTGCATGCGGTGGTCAGAGGCTGTAACAATTCCTCCGGCAACACCACCACGACGTCAACTACGACCACTACCACCGCGTCTTTCAAGACCGATTTTGACTCTCAATCTTGGTTTTCTTCATTTAGTAGTGAACAAAGTAGTCATCTTTCCTCTTTGGCTGATCCTTTTGAAGCCAGAAATGCTATCGAAGAGCTACACGAGCTTTATAAACCATTCTTTCCCAAATCTCAACCTATTTCTCCTCCTACGAGTACCACTAGCAAACCCATGTATTCTTCTTTTTCTTCTATCAGTACTTCATCAAAGGACCAAACACAGTTCAAACAACAGCAGCAGCAGCAGCAGCTGCTTAAGCAATCTCATGCTGGGTCTGCAACCAGTTCCACCACCGCAAATTCTCATACTCCTCGATCCAAAAGAAGGTAACTTTTATTCATCTCATATTTTAGCAAACACCCATCTCATGATATGAACAGTTGGGTTGTTGATTTGTGCTAATATATTTTCTTTGTTTATTCTTTCCTTTTATATACAGAAAGAATCAACCGAAGAGAATTTGTCATGTAACAGCTGAAGGTCTCTCTTCAGATGTCTGGGCTTGGAGAAAATATGGCCAAAAACCCATCAAAGGCTCTCCTTATCCCAGGTTTGTCTGTTAGATATTGAAGTTCATTTTACCAATAATTTTTCATATTTTTTTCTCTTATGTATATTTGTATCTGAATATGTTGAATTCAGTTTTCTTTTACTAATTTTGGTAATTGGTCTTGATCAACAGGGGTTATTATAGATGTAGCAGTTCAAAGGGGTGTTTGGCCCGTAAACAAGTGGAGAGGAACAGATCTGACCCGGATATGTTCATAGTCACATACACAGCAGAGCACAACCATCCAGCTCCGACCCACAAAAACTCACTCGCTGGCAGCACGCGCCAGAAGCCTTTTACGGCCCAAAACACGGCTGCCTTTGACTCCAACAAGCCCCCTTCTCCCACTTCCTCAGGCAAGCCCACTTTCTCTTCCTCTTCTCCTGCAACCTCCATGGAAGAAGAGACAGTACTCCAAAGTAAAAACACCGAAAGCAGGGAACTAGATTTGCTAGAAGATGATGAAGAAGAAGAGTTTGGGATATCGGATATTGGAATTAGTGATGATTTCTTCGTGGGTTTGGAGGGACTTGGCTCTGAAGAGAGTTTAACAGATCATTTTCCGGCAAGTTTTGGACTTCCTTGGGTTGCTAGCAATGCTGCAACAACAGCTGCTGGTGGGATCTGACTCGGGATGCCTATTGTTATATATTATAATATAACAATTCTATGTATAGGAAAGAGAATTTCTCTAGCTTTTTGGTAGAGCCAAAATCCAAAAACGCTTTTGTATCCATCAGAGCCTTGTAGTGTAAAACAGAATCATTCCTGTTTCTAAATTTAACTATACATGTAAAATAAAAATAGTGTAGCTGTTTATTATTTTTAATTTATTTTCGGGAATATGATCAATTTTACCAACTTTCTGTGACTCTTGATAAGAGAATAGAGAGAGAATAATTTCATCCTTCTATTCCATGGCGTTGAGTTGATTCTGTTTGAGTTTGAATGCGATTTATGGTCTCTGTCTCTAATTAATAATAATTTCTGTCCATTGGATTACTTGGCTTAGTGGGGTCCACACTGATGGCTGGAATCTGCCTACCTTCAAGGTCGTTGTGCCTGCGTACGTTGTGTGAACAGCAGGAGGAATTAATCTCATCTTTGGATTCTCCGAGCAGCGACCGAGCAATAATTCAATATCCAAATGGAAGTCTTATTCGAACAGAATATTTGAATCAGCGAGAATCACAGCTCCTCTTAACACAAAACAGATGTCATGGCAATTCCAAAAAACTGGCACAACAATGAACCATTTCGATTCTAAAGTACTTCAGAATAGCCAACCATGATCTATGGATTTGGTTTCATACTTTGTGCGCTTTACAGTTCTTGTTGATGCAGTGTATACAATACAGAAAGACAGTATCGGTAGGAGTTTTCACCATGCAGTTTGACTGAGAACACGTGAAAATTTATCAATCGTTTTTCCAAAATAATTGAGGATCAGAAGAGTTAGCGTTCTCTACCCTCATTACCAAAGTTTCTCAGTGAGAAAAAACACAGGTTGCAAAAAATAGAAATTGCATAAACTTGGTCACATGCATCACAGGCGTAGATGCCTCTTTTCTACGTTCCTTGAGGAGAGGCAGAAATCTGACATGGACAAGCAGGGCTTAAAAATGCAGCCTCGAAATGCTCAAAGTGTATCCAGTATAACTCGGAGCCTCCAATCAACGGCGAACAGAGGGGTCCACACAGAATAAAGAAATTACGTGCTCAGAAGTTTGGGCTGGTTTCTGCTCCCCTGGACATGGCCAACCCTTATCATCAGCAGGTGCAATTACAGGAATCCTGACCTCTCCTCGCAGCATCCACACTATGCATTGGCAGCGGAAACAGCATATCTTGCAGAGACTTTTTTAATTTTTCTTTTAGACCTACTGCAGAAAGCCATTCTGTAAGAACCTCCATGGATATATAATCAAGATGATAAGCATTCTCAATCATTTTAGCTATCAATTTGAATGGTTTCTCCAACATATTGTTCTCCCGAAGACCTTTAAACATAGAATTGTATGTGGCTGTATTTGGCCCCGACCCCTTAACTTTCATATCATCCATCAGAAAAAGAGCAAGTTCAACTTGATTATTCTTGCACAGCGATCTATGAGAATATTGTATACTACAGTGTTCGGTGCAATTTTTGATGCAGAACTCATGTCTGAAAATCTTCATGGCTTCATTAACAAGGCCATTTAAGCAGAATGCATGTATTAGAGCTCCGTATGTAACAACAGTAGGAAGCAAGCCTTCCTTAATCATCTTTTTCATCACCGTACTGGCAGCTGAAAAATTCCCAGATTTGCTCAAGAAGGAAATTAAAGAGTTATCTGTGACACTATCAGGCTTCATTCCAATATCCTCCATTTCCTTGAGCACCTCATAAGCCTTATCCAGCATGTTCTTCTGGCAAAAACCAGAAATCAGAACATTGTAGCACAAAAGGTCAGGGTAGAACCCAGCTTCTTCAACTTTGAAACAAAAAGGCTGGCATCATTCATCCTTCCAGCTCGGGACAAACCAGAGATCAAGGTATAATAAACAGTTGCATCAGCAGAGCAACCAGCTACACTCATATCATCAAACCATTCCATTGGCTCTTGATGTTAACATTACAAAAAGCATCGATCAGTGTAGAGTAAGTAACAGCATTACCTCGCAAACCTTTCCTCTTCATGTCCTTGAAAAACTCAATCGCACTACTGATTCTTCCGTGTCTACACATGCCATCAGTCAAAGTATGAAGAGTGATCACATTTGGCATAATCCCCTCCTCTATCATCTAATCAAAAAGCTCTTGCCTTCTCTCTATATTTCCTGATTTACAAAACCCATCGATTAAGCAATTGCAGGTAACAACATTAGGTGCAGAACCTTTTTGCACTTCCGTTCCATCAAACCCAATCCTTCATTTGACTTCCCACTTTACAGAGTCCATAAATCAAAGTATTATAAATGATTAAATCTGGCTCCACGGAAACTCCATCACCATCCTTTCCTCTGCTCATTTTCTCACACATCTCTAAAGCTTCATCAACTTTATATGACTTGCACAAACGGTTGATAAGAATCCCAAACGTCACAACATCAGGTTCAATATCATTTTCCTTCATCTCCACCAATAGCTGATTCATTCTCTTAAAATCTCCATCCTTCCCTAAAGCAGTCAAAAGCGAATTCCAAGGAGCTGCTTCCAGAGCAGCACCCAGTCTCATCAACTCATGTAAAATGTCCCAAGCTTGACGAATTTTTCCATTTCTACAAAATCTATTAATCAACTGGCTTAACCAAACTTTGTTAGGAAAAATACCATGTTGACCGAATTTACTCACTAAAGCAACTACTTCTTCATCAGTGACAAATCTCCTTACGTGCTTCTTCATTGATGTGTAGAAAACAATATCCAAACTAAGTTCATTAGGGGGGAAATTGGATTGCCGATCGAGCATTTCGTCGAGCACATTGAACGCATCACGAACACGACCGTCTTTCAATAAAACATCAGTACATTGCGTATATGCGTGTTCCTAGTATCGAGGTCAAGTTCATCGTACACAAGAAGCGATTTATCGACCATAATAACCTTCTCGAAGAAGCGAATGAGAAGCGTGACTGAATTGATGGAAAGAGGAACATTTTGATCTTTGCTTGCTTTATAAAGGTCAAAGAGTTTTTCTGGCGTATTGGGTTCACGGATGGCGAGCTCAAACACAGCTTCAAATGTATAAGAGAGAGATGAGGCGTTTTCCTCCGAAAGCAACTTGGATTTAATGTAATTGAAGAAATTGAGGGCTTGTGAAGAGGAAGTAAAGCGGCGGGCGATTTGAAAAAGAAGACGAGGAGGAGGAGAGGAGGAGAATAGGAGGTGATTGAGTTGGGCGGAGAAACTCTATTCATGTTGTGAGGTTTGGAGAAGGAGATCTAAGGCTTGGGTAACTATTGAAGATTCAGAGTCTTCTGATGATACCTGTGGTGACGGTAGTTGTGCGTTGGTTTCGGCAGAAAGGCGGCGAAAGATGGTTAAAGGGTGAGGCTTAAAGAGGAGTTTTAATTGTTTTATTAGATTCATTTTGTTAAGGGAGTGGCAAGTGTGGCGGGTCTGTGTTTTAACTGTCAACTCCGATCGTAACAGGGGACTGTGGATTGTCCGAATTCGTCTTAATTTGCTGGTTTAGCTTGTTTAGGGCCGCAATGGTCGTTACGCGGTAGTGAATGTAGGATTTTCGGCCATTGACGTGGACTTTCACATTTCAGCTCACAGCGATTAACATGGATTCAGGTTCAATATTTTTAGGCTTTTTGTATTATTTACATGGTGTCGCCGTTACCTTTTGCATGCAATATCCGAGAAAATATGGAGCTTATCAAGCTTGTATTTAAACTTTTGGGAAAAACATTAGATGGATCCGGTGGACAAGAATCTTCTAACATTTTTTGCACCAACACAAATTATATTAATTAATAAAAATATAAAATTTATACAATTAATAATAATGAATAATAAAAATTATGTAACAAATAATACTATCATGTTATCCATTGTTATTTCAGTCGTAATGCCGCCCTTAGAATCGACGTTTTTGCGCTTTGTGTGACGTTGGTAGTGTTATTAGTTGAGGATTCATTAATTGATATTTGTTGCACCGTTTCCCTTTTTTTCCTGGGCAGCTCACCGAACACACCACCCGGCTCCAACCTTTTGCTAAATGCTCATCTCAGTTTGGCGTGTTCGTAATATGTGATTTTTCCTGAGCTTTTTTTTTTGATCGGTGAAAAGTGCAAAGAATAAAAAATAACGAATGTTCCAAGTACAGCCGTTTTCCAAGTCACTTATTTTTATCTTCCTTTTTTCCCCCTTAATGTATCACACTCATTCTAATGCTTCTACTATGCTAATCAAATAACTTATAGCTATAAAAGAATTTCTTTTGCCCAAAAGTTACTATTAGACTCTTTTACTCAGTTCAAAGTGAAGGAAAGCAGTCAGAAAGGGGCTCTGGCTGGATTGCTCATGTTCGTTTCATTACTCAGCTTCGTTGATCAGGTAATTTAGCTGTATCAATCTTCTCAGCTGCTTCAGATGCCGCAGATGCTGCCTTGTCCAAACCCAACTTCTGTAACTCATTAAAGAAACCATTAATATCAGTACTGTTCATTTTATACGGGCTATGACTGGGACCGGGAAATGAACCGTTTGTCACTTCTTCCTTGTATTCAGAAAGAGCCTTGTCTATGACTTCTCCAACACACGCATACTGCTTACAGAACTTGGGAGTAACCTGAAAAAATTTAGAGCAACAATTTTTTAAGTGTGATACATTACAGAGGAGCAAGATAAATGAATCAGAGCAACAAGCTTTGAATTAACCTTGGCATGATGAGGGTGTTGCAACATTCCCAAAAGATCATGGTAAACTAGCACCTGCATCAATGGTAAATTTTAAGACGGTCTAATAGATGATAGGAAGGGAAGGAGACAGAAAAAGAATTGAACAAGCTGACATGACTGTAGAAGCTACCATAACAAGAGAATCAATCATGATACACCGATCTCCTTATTAAGCCAATGATTAACTTAGAATAATATCAATTAGTACCTTATTCTGCAATTTCAGAAGATGAAAGGATAGACATAAAGAAAAGAAAGTTGCCACAGACAAAAGCACATTGGAAGTTTATGTTATTTTAAGAATTGAATACTTAGTATGCACAAGCAACTGAGAACTGTTTGCCTAAGAACTGAGAAAACAGAGTATCAATCTTCCAGCTTTTATGTGCCTCCCTTAGTTTCCACACCAAAGTGGTGGAACTTGCTTCAAAACAAATTTTCTTCCTTTTTTTTTTTTTTTACTTTGAAGCGAAAGACAGTAGTAACATCAGTGAAAATATTCCATTGAAGTTCCATTAAAAGCTATGCCACAAGGAAATTGGGTCATGCTTTTTAGAGTTGTAAGGTAATAAAATGCAGTCACAGATTTTACTGTGATAAGTGTTTAGCAATTGAGACCATAAAGAAATTCCAAGAATCTGATGGATGCTTATAGAGAAGTCAATGCGGAAGCTTTATTTGATAGAGCTGCAAAGTTTTATGTGAAAACCATCATATCCATGTTTAGCAGATTGCAATCTTGGAACTCAAATCTATAAAGTTACAAAATACTTTAAAAAGTTTTTGCACTCAAAGCAAAGATATTTATACCTCCTATGATTCTAGACATTTCTCCAAATAATCATAAAAAAATTTGGTTCTTCCTCGTGGGTATATGATTCAGAGAACAGAACCTGGTAGTGTTGGCCCTCGTTACTTGGTGCAATAGACTAGTCACATCTACAATTATGACTTCTAAGTCTAACAGCACCATATATCTAAAATGACATGCTACAACAACTGGTATGATAATCCTTACTGTTTATTTGACAATGAAAGCAAATTGCAAACAACTCTGTTTCAATATCAACATAGAAATAGGATCTTCAAAACTTAACCTGGCCACTGCAGAAGGGTCCAGCTCCAATGCCAATGGTTGGGATACGAAGAGCAGATGTAGCTGCAGCAGCCACAGGTGGAGGCACACATTCCAAAACAACTGAGAAACACCCAGCTTCTTGCAAAGCCAAGGCAGTCTCCACAACCTACTAAAAACAAAACAACATTTTTCCCTGGAAAATACATACATACACCACTAAGAAATACAAAAAGACAGAGATGAAGACCTTGACAGCACTAGTAACATTTTTTCCTTGAGGCCTGAATCCCCCAAGAACACTAATGGCTTGAGGAGTAAGTCCCACATGCCCCATAACTGCAATTCCAGCTTCAACTATTGCTTTTGCTGCAGTAATTCGTGATAGTGACCCTCCCTCCAGCTTAATGGCATCCATTCCTCCTTCCTTCAAAATCCTAACAGCTGTGTCAACTGCCTGCACATGAGTAAAAACTGCAATCATTACCTACCCTTAAACCCAAATAAATCTAAACAATGTAGTAGCTCAAATATTTTTATGAATTGGGACACATCAAGAATTCAAAACATTATTTCATCAAAAATTAATTGAACTATATAACCTTGTTATGGATTTTTATTTTATACCAATTGGGAACTTAAAACAAGATAAAATCCAATGTCAACAAATTCTCTGCCAGTTTTACCGAAAACAACACAAATTGAGTTTCTAAACAATCAAACAGTTGCGAAAATCAGGAGTACCTGATTGGTGCTGGACTCGTAAGTCCCAAAAGGTAAGTCTCCCACAAGAAGCGGTCTCTTGGCGCCACGAGCAACAGCGCGGCAGTGGACGAGCATTTCTTCAAGAGTGATCGGCAACGTGGTGTCGTGACCGTGAACGACCATGGACGCTGAATCACCGACCAAACATACGTCGATGCCGGCAGCATCTAGGTGCACCGCCGAGGGGTAGTCGTAGGCGGTGACCACCGTAATTGGCTCTCCCTTCTTGTGTTTTTGTCTCAGGTGCATGAGCGTGACTCGCTGATTTGGATTCTGGGGCTTTGGACCACCGTAGACGGAGTTTTCGGGAATGTGGCTCATGCGGCGGAATCTGTCGAGAAGAGGCAAAGCTCTATGGATTCTAGAGAAAGACATTTGATTTGATGTGCTTGAGACTACGGAATGAGATAGTCAGTCGTGTTGTGTATTTTGGTTGGATTCGGGTATGTTTGTCAGTTTGTTTAATAATGTGTTGTGGCTGCACCCCCTGCACATCCCCCACACAGTGATTAACACCATCAGGTGTAATTACTAAAATAAACCTTATCACTTTAAACTCTGTTAATTTGAAGCAAAAACTCATCATGTCATCCGCACATACGGCATCCTAATTGATGTATTTTACAACGAAAAAAAAAATTGTATTAGCTGTTCAAATTACTAATTTAAATACACGTTACAGTAAACAAAATCTGTTCATTTCATAAAGTATTCAACTGGGTTTAACTACAGCTACCCAAATATTAGAGGATCCTTTCCCGCACCCCATACAGGTTCCAATCAAAGTAAAAAAAAATATTCAAGAAAAAGATCACCACAAGAGCAATAATAGAACCTGTCCAGTCAGCCGTGCAACTCGCTGAATGCTGATTCAATCATAATAAAACCATGTAAAAATCAACAACACGCAAGGTGCGTTTAACACCACACCCACCAGCTCTTTTATTACTTGCACAATTAATAACTATGACATTTTAAGAATCCAGATTGAACACAAATGTAGAACCTATCACAACTTCAAATCCAACTCATGGATAAATTCCACGTACTGCCTATATAACTGAACAGTTTAAGAAAACGTCATCATATTAAGCTTTAAATCAACAAACTCATTTACAATTAGTACTCGTTAACCCTTTTTTTCTACTCGGTGCTTTAAAATCACCCACAAACAACCCATATCAAAAGCAAATATTGCGATTTTCTCAACACTTTTAACCGGGGAGAAGCAAAATCAATACAAAGTTCAAAAATAAAAAAGAGCAAATCGGTCAAAATCACAGATACAACCAACAAAATTAGATTAAAAAATCCACATCAAATTAAAAAAAATATTGCGATTTTCTCAACAGTGCATGCTATCATAATTTGTAAATGACCCAACAAACAACACTAAATTAGTCAATATCAATAAATCAATATATCAACTCAAACAATACATACCTGCAAGAAACACTCTCGGTTTCTACATTGCAGAAGATGGGTACAAATTAGTGAAAATCCAAACAAAAATCAGTTAATACCCAACAAAAAAAATAACAAAATCATGCAAAATCAGAAAAGAGTACATCATATCATCCCAAAGCATACATGCACACACAAAAAAGCCAAAATACCTTATTAGTTATTACTTTGGCGAAACTCAGCTGCTGGTGTTGATACTCAACAAATTTCATCAAATCCTCTCTCTGTATTGAAGGAATAACACATACAAATTATAGGCGTGTCTTTCTCTCACTGGATATATACGACATCAAGGTAGAGGCATCACCTTTTTCTCCGTTAATCAAATTTTCCCAACTATTTTGTAAGGATTATCTATGAAAAGTATGGTGAATGCTGTTAAACGAATCAATTCGATCTGATTTAATCTAATTCATTGAATATTAACTTTAAACATATCGAATCAAATTAATCTATATTTATTATATAGATTAATATAATTTAATTTATATATTAACAAATCTAATTGAATCTATCCACGAATTAATTTAAAATTTTAAAAATTTAAAATTTAAAATATATTAATTATTATTAAATATAATATAAAAATATATTTTAAATATATAATTTTTTTTTAATAAATTAATAGACTGACTTGTAAATTAAATGAGATAACCCATTTAACTCAAGGATTTAATGAATTGAGTCAAATAAATTAAAAAATTAAACAAGTCAAAATAATTTTAGTTTAATCTATAAACTATAATGAATTAAACAGGCGGATCACAAATTATCGATCCGTTTGACAGGTGTGGCAATGGAGTTTGATTTATTATGCCGTAGAGTTGACTGTCTCCAAACCCCACGGTTTCAGCTCTATGACAGAGACATTTTCAGAGTTTTGTTGCTTGAAAGAGGAAAGTTAACATGCTTTTACAAATGTGCCCATTAATTTAACAGCAAGTGACGGTCAACCAAAGTCAAATTACCGTTCAAGTATGCCATGGGGCTGAAACCGGATCAAGATTCAGGTCCCTGTCTTTTTTTTGTCGAGATATCCGATCAATCAAACCAAGATCGATTCTGTTTGAATTGATGTTCGAAAACACTTGTTTAAATTAAATTGATATTTTATTTAAATAGAGTATTGATTTTATAATTAAATTTTTAAAATAAAAATAAAAATTTTATAAATCTTATAATTTAATTTCTATTTTTAAATAAATTTTAAAAATATTATATTTTAATTCAAAAAATTTAAAACAATTAAAATAATTTTAAAAATATAAATAAAAATATAAAATAAATATTTAAATTTAAATTTTTAATAATTAAATAACAAAATTATTCTCATAAATATAAATAAATTTAAAATTAAAAAATTAATATATTTTTCAAATTCAAACATCCAAACGTCGTTAATACAAATCAATCCAAAATTAAATATTCCGTAATTCATCGTCCTCAACTTCAAATAAAAAAAACTTTAAAAACTTTTGATAAATATAATATAAATATTTAATTATTATTATTATAATCTTTTTAAAATCAAGTAAAAATTATCTATACTAAACATACTATTAATATTTAAATAATAATTTTATCATTTATAAATTTATCAATAAAATATATACTAATAAATTTTCTTATTTATTATTTTTTTACAATATTTAATAAAAAGATAGGCAATTAACTATAAAATTAAAATAAAATTATTATATTTTTATTTTTAATTTAATAGAAATCATCTCAAAATATTTATACTGATTTCTTAATAATAGTAAAAAATCTATGTTATTTTATTTA
>JAVXUL010000001.1:15005215-15015579 GCA_035590515.1 Trichilia minutiflora
ATCTTGGTGATGGTCATATTTAAATTTATTTAATTTAAATTAATTCAAATTATTAATTTTATCTATTTGAATTAATTTAAAAAATATTTAAATTAATTTATAAATTAATATTTTTTAAATCATAATTTTAAATATAAATTAAATTAATTTCAAATCGTCAATATTTTAAATAAAGCCGTTTCAATAAATTTATTTATTTTTTCATATAATCATGCATTTTTATTTACTTTTTCTTTTCAAGATTTAAAATTTTATTTATAAAATTTAATTATTTATATTATTTATTTTATACATACGTACTAATTTTAATTTTACTGTAAATAATTATAAGATACACTAAAACTTAAATTTTTTTCCTTTCATATGTAAAATACTTAAACTGCAAATTTAAATCGTTACTTATAATTTAAATTAAATTAATTTATAATATATTATTAAATTAAATTATTTTAAATACAATGTCTAATATGCGGATTCAAGTATAATTTTTAGTTCAAACTTGGCCAAACCCAAATCTCTCCCTCTCCATAGTACCTTACTACCTTGTACAGATTGAGATATATCCATACACGTTCTCTTTAAAGGTATATGCGTAGGAAAAAAATATATACATACACAACTGACATTTTCTAACAGCAAACAAAACCTGTTCAGTCAATCAATGAAAAAAAAAATTAATTAAAAAAAAGCAATAATAGAACCTGGACAATAACGTCAGTTGTGTTCAACACCATAGAACTCATTTCTTGCCCATCAGTACCCATCAACTCTTTTATTACTTGTGCAATCAATAACTATAACTTTATATAGGCGGATTGAACACAAAAATAGAACCCATTACTACTTCTATTCCAACTAAGAGATAAATTCTTGCCACATACTACCTATATAACTGAACAGTTTCATTTTTTTTTTTTAAAACTCGAAAACTCCAACTGCCAGCCAACTTCTTGGAAGATTTCGCCAAGACGATTCAGGCCCTTGACTGTCTTAGAGCAATATTATCGAAACAAGACTCAGACCCTTAATCAACAAGTGTTCGATTCGGTCCTATTAATCGATTATATCAAACGATTGAATAAAATCAGGATTGCACCAGGCTCTTATACCTAAGTACACTCCCAATGATTTGAATTCATGACCAACACAAATACTTTCTAAAATAGAATCACCAAACTATACCTTATAGGTGTTACTTAACAGTTTCATACTAAGTTTCAAATCAACAAACGCATGGACAATCAATACTCATCAGCCTTTTTTTTCCTACTCAAGTGTTTTAAAAAGAAGTCATCATACTAATTTCGAGCACATTTTTAACTGAGGATAAGCAAAATCAATAGAAAGTTCAAAAATACAGATGAGCAAATCAATTGAAATTACAAATACAACCAACAAAATCAGCTCAAAAAAATTCACATCAAATAAAACATTTTCATTTAATGAATATCCTTAAACTGAATAAGAGCATAATTTGTAAATGACTATACAAACAACATTACAAGTAGCTTATTATAGTTATGAAATATATGAAAAGTAGTATTCTTAACATGTGGTATGATGATAAAATACGATAAACGATTGTTTAACATTGATTTTATATTTAAATTTTAGATAATATATTTTATTAAAATATTAAAAAAAAATAAATTTTATTAATTTCATTTTTATATTTTTAAATAATTTTTAGACAAGTTAAACATTATATGAAATGATATCTTTTAATCGTTTATTTAGTTGGATTTCATACAGTGAATGAATAGGGTTGAATTTCTCAATCTTAAAAAAACGTGAAAAGTTTAAATTCTCGATAAAAGGATGCATAATTCTTCTGAGTATATAACTATATATCAATTTAACAGGATTTAGATTGGTCGAGTTTTGGACTTCTATTGAAAGCAGAAAAAATGTCCGTCCTTTGTTAATATAGCCTTTTAAGTCAAAAGATGCACCCAAGACCTGACTCAACTTAACATATCCAATGGCTTCGATCAACCGAACGGCCTCAGATAAAATCATTTACTCTTCTAGGAGCCACCACGTGTCCAATAAACTCTCTGAGCCGTTAACTCACCCAGTAGAGTACCAAAAATGGTGGCAACTAAAACGACACACTCCCGTGATAAAACCACTTCCCCTTGTTCGTATTTCCTCTTCGTTATCTTCACGTACCATTTCGCTGATTCCGCCAACCAAACTTCAGTACTTCCGTTTACTCCGGAGCAAGGCCCGCATATTCAGCGCCATGGCCGGAGTCAATAGAACGGCCGGTGAATCTTTGCCGGAACACCTCGCCGGGAAGTGGTACTCCGTACCGGAACTCCGGCTTCGCGATCATCGGTTTACCGTCCCTCTAGATTACTCTCTCGATCGAAACGTCTCTCCTAAGATCTCCGTTTTTGCTCGCGAAGTTGTTGCTGGTACTAACCTTAAAAATTCAGTAATATTAATTGTTCGATTGTAGTATTTTGCTAATTTATATTTTAAATATTTTTGAACTGTCTATGTGGTTACTGAGTAAGATCGAGCTACGAAATTGAAGGTTTTCTTTCTTTCTTAGTTATTAATTTCTTTTTTCGTGTTTTAAAAATGCTAAATAGATAACGTTCGACAATATCACTCTTATCATTCAAACGATTATTGAAACTAATTTATCAAATAGAAAGCTACCTGCTGCTGTTGCTGCAGAAATCTCATAATATTGAGATTATGTAACTGAAGTCTGATTGCAATACCATTTTAAAATGTACTGATCTACGTTTACCATTAAAATCTATCTGTTATTCAAGTATGGATACAGTTTCTTGCTGAACAAACAAATTGCTTTTAGGCCTTAGATTATGGAAAGAGTCAACCATTTCTTTAGGTAAATATTTTTATCATAATTGTGGTTGCTAATGATACTGGCAGTTGTTTTGTTCCTTACTGGTGTTTATGTTGTAGTTGGGAAAGAAGAGAAGTCTTTGCCTTACCTGTTGTTCCTACAAGGTGGACCTGGTTTTGAGTGCCAGCGACCAACTGAATCCAGTGGATGGATACATAAAGCTTGCGAAGAATTTCGTGTTGTATTAATGGATCAGGTATGATTGTCCGAAAATTCTCTAGCAATACAATTTTAGGCTTTATTAATTGTCCACAAATAATTGTCCCTGCCCCTGTCATTTTCTTGCAGCGAGGAACAGGCTTATCAACTCCTTTGACAACTTCATCTATGATGCAAATAAAATCTGCAAAGGATTTAGCTGACTACTTAAAACATTTTCGAGCTGACAATATAGTGAAGGATGCTGAATTTATCCGAGTCAGGCTTGATCCCGATGCTAGACCTTGGACTGTTTTGGGTCAGGTATTAAGATTACTATTATGTTGTTATGCATGAGATATTTTTATCTGATTGTTTGAGTTCAAAGTTCTTGGTCAATTTTGCCGTCTTTAACCATTCTTAAGGTCTATGCATTTCAATTGTTTTCTGTTTTATGCTTTGTCCACAGATTAGCTTCTCATGAGAAGTTTTCTGAGTTCGGTTAAATTTTACAATATGCATGAAGTCGCTGAAGCCTACATATTATTGATGTGAGCTCATGCTACTTTTCTTGTAGAGCTATGGTGGTTTCTGTGCAGTCACGTACTTGAGTTTTGCGCCACAAGGACTTAGACAAGTCCTTCTAACTGGAGGAATTCCTCCTGTAGGAAATGGTTGCACTGCTGATTTAGTCTACAAAGCATGCTTTGAAGCAGTTATTAATCAAAATGAGAAGTATTACAAGAGATTTCCTCAAGATGTTGAAATTGTTCATGAAATTGTGAAGCACTTGGCAGAATCTGAAGGAGGCGGGGTAACGGTCTACGCCATATGGTTTTTGTATTTTTTATAGTTCTAAAATATTGGCAAAATGTCTGCAATTCTTCCTCACACACTCTGCCTTCTTGTATAGGTGCTTCTTCCATCCGGGGGCATCTTAACCCCTAGGTTGTTGCAGTTACTTGGGCTTTCTGGTTTAGGATCCAGTGCAGGTTTTGAGGGCTTGCACTATTTGTAATGCATCACAACTATGCAACTCCTTTTAATAATTCATGTTTTTGTGCTTATCAATTTGATCCAATTTCCGTGTGCTTTTAATCTGTATTTTATAGGTTCGAGAGGGCCTGGGATCCTGTAATAGTTCTTGGAGCACCAAAACAAATCAGTTATTATTTCTTGAAGGCTGTAAGCAAATTTTTGCTGCATCATTGATCTTTATTTCACGATTAAAAATCACATTTATAGAGTTATAATTAAGTCATTTGTACATGCAGGTTGACAATTGGTTAGCTTTTGATACAAACCCGCTCTATGCCTTGATGCATGAGATGATATATTGTCAAGTAAGTTACATTTCTCTTTCATGACATTCAGTTTTTTTTTGTTTTTTTTTTGAGAACCATCATTTTATTCTTGAGAGCTATTTTTTATTCAGATAGTCTTTTTTTCAGGAAAAAAAAAGAAAATATACAGTGAAAGTAAATTTCTGTTGTTAAATCCAAAAAAAATCGTCTGATATGCTTTGCTGGCCCAAGTTGCCTTATCTCATCCACATGGAGAACATGCATGTTGTTGGTTAAAGTATCGAGAATTTTTCTTGGAATTTTCTAATTTTTTCAATTCTTCTTAAGGGTGCTTCATCGCAATGGTCCGCTCAGAGAATAAGGGCCGAGCATGAAAGCAAATTTGATGCAATCAGGGCTGCAAAAGAAGGTCGTCCTGTACTTTTCACGGGAGAGGTAGGCATGGGTTATATACCATTATGCTACAGGAAATATAAAGCAGGACATATTCACACATTCTGAATTTGCTGATCAATCATGGTCACAGCTTATTTGGATCTTTTTGTACATTCACGTGACTTTGACAATCTTTTATGGAATATGTATATAAATATTTATAATTATTTTTGTTTTAAATGATTCATTGAAAAGAATGGTGCATGAATATGATGCAAATGGAATTTAGTTTGATTGCTAAAGCTCGCTCGATCCTTTCTAATTGTTACCATGCTTATTTGCTTTCGTAGATGGTATTTCCTTGGATTTTTGATGAGATTCATGCCTTGAGGCCCTTTAAAGATGCAGCTCATTTGTTGGCTGAGAAGAAGGATTGGCCTCCACTTTATGAGACTTTCCAACTGAACAATAACAAGGTTTGCTACTGCCTTTATTGTACTGGAGTCATGATATTCATGACCTTGAATCTATGGAGATCCAAACGTCCTCAGTCTACCTGTTATCATATTAGTTAGGGAATTTTAAGTTACTTTGTTGACTGAAATTTTTTTTTCTTCTAAATGTTGCTAGGTACCTGTTGCAGCTGCTGTTTATTACGAGGATATGTATGTTAACTTTAAGCTTGCAATGGAAACAGCATCACAGATAGAAGGAATTAGGTTATGGATAACGAACGAATACATGCATTCTGGTCTTCGTGATGAAGGGAGCAAGGTTTTTGATCATTTGATGGGGATGATAAATGAAAGGAAGCCTTTGTTCTGATATCCATTTCTTCAGTTTTTCCGTATCTTTTAAGAGTTTGATCAGAGGCTAGTCTAACATGGACAAATTCCACAATAGCCCAATAATTACCAATTTCTAGCCTTATTGTTGTAATTTATTTGGTTAATTGTTGGATTTTGTATGGTATTAGTAATCAACCGTGTTTTAATATGGATGCAAAATTTTCAGATGGTGAGGAGTTTCTTCGCAAAATCATGCCAAGCTTAATGTGACTTGCGGACGTGCTTTTATGTCATATAGCTATAAGATTAAAATTTTTTACAAATATACGGTACGACCTAAATGTCGTATAACCTAGCCAGTGGCGTTTGTTAATACGCCTCGTACTGTTTGATAGTTTCTCCGCTGGCATTTAGGACACTTACTGCCGCGGGAGAAACCGAGAACGCCGGTTGCTTTAAAACAAAAAGGGGTAATAACAATTCAATCCCTCTAGTTTTGATTAAATAATAAATTAGTTTTTGAGTACAAAAAATTACCTTTATTAATTAAGTGTTTGTTTGGTTCAGTTTTTTTAGTATTTTTTAATTTTTTTTATTAAAAGTTGAGTCAAATAAATAAAAATAAAAAGATTTTTTATAAAAAGTCTTTTTGTATTTAAAGTATAAGAAAGATCTTTTTAAAAAATTAAAAAAGAGGAGCTTTCTCTTCTCTTCTCATTAAATGCACAGATAATATTTATTTTATTCTAAAAATATACTTTTTAACTCCTTCTTTCAAATATTTTATTTTAATTAAATCAAATATCCTTTATAATAATTTTAACAAAAAAAGATATTATTTTATTTATTATATAAAAAAGTTTTAGAGAAAAATCTTATATTAATTTTAAAATTTCTTTTTTTTTTTTAAGAAAAGCAAAAGTTAGCTTTTAAACATTTAAAAAGCTACTCCAAATAGGCTTTAAATGGCAATTAAAATTGAATTGGGGTTAAAAAGCTACTCCAAATAGGTTTTAAATGGCAATTAAAATTGAATTGGGGTTAATTTACTGTAAACTTACTAAAATATGTTTTAATTTATTATTTTGTCAAATATTACGGACCGAATTGTTAATACCCAAAATAAAAAACAGGAAACCCTCAACTGAACAACGCCTCTACCGGTCTCTGATATCTCCAATTTAGGTGACTCTCGTACTCCGTGGCCTTTTTCGTCGTCTTCGCTTGTCTGCCTATTCATTTTTAGAGTTTAAGTAGGGCTTTGGATGTCAATGAAAATTTGAAAAACAATAAATCAAATGTAAAATCTCCCTCCCTCCGGTTGAATATAGGCTTATAGTCGTTGACTGTATTTATCATTTGTGTCTTCCTCTCTGTAGATCGAAAATGCGGAGATCGGTAACATCATTGTGTAGACCTCTCGGGGCGACGCGAGGGTTTAGTACGAACTCCGACAAAATCGTTGCGTCCGTACTGTTCGAGAGGTTGCCTGTTGTTATTCCCAAAATTGACCCAGTTGTTTACGCATTTCAGGAGTTCTCGTGAGTTCCGTCCTTCACTGCTGTTTCTCCTCTTAAGTTTATTATGGTGCTTAGCAATTATTGAAAAAGAAAAATACCGCAGATACCTGGCACATTATTGGCTTGATTACACGCAACTTCTTTTTTGGTGATCTGTGAATATTATTTGGTTACACTTTAATTGTAGCATGGGAGTTGAAATTCGTCATCTGGAACCTTGGAAGGCTACATTATTTGGCTTAGCTTCATAATTATTGGGAGTAAAATGACAATAACATATGATCATCTTTTTCCTTTGTCTTTCGATTTCTCTGCTTCAAAAGAATGTCCTATTGCTCAGGCAATGGTAGTTGATTGTCGTGTATCTTGTGATTTTGTTTATTCATCTTGTGTATTTTGTGATTTTGGTTGCTCATGAAGGACATTGTTTTGGGTTTGGGGTGGTGGGTATTAGGTTTCGTTGGAGACAGCAATATCGACGCAGATATCCAGATGAATTTTTAGACAAGTCTAATTCTAGGTAAGTCGCATTCCTTCCTCTAATGTTATTGTTCTTAGTGAGGTTTTCATGAGCTTTCAGTTTCATGTTGGCATATTTTCTCATGGATCGAATCTCAACTACTTTACTATCTCAATACATTCCAATTAACGTCCTTGTATCTTGGATTTTTAATTGTGTTCCATTTATCCATGTTGTATATTTATGTCTGATGAATATGATTTTTACGTCCATGTTCTGGACTAATGTGAATGGTTGAGTATTAAGTTTGACAAATGGGCAGAATTCTGTTAAATGCTTCTTCCTTGACTTTCCTCTGCTTGGACTGCTGAGGATTCTTACATGAAATTGAAACCACCATTTTAGGATCTCAGCTAATATATTGAAACTAGGTGTGATGGCATGTGACAAAAGCATTAATGACCATTTGTAACCCTAATATTAATATATTTTCCAAGAGAGGGTTGACTCTCGAGTTAAAGTTGTCTTTTATAAATCACGATCCTTTCGTTTGGCCTGTTATATCTGTGTCACATGTGCATTCTGATTATTGTGCATAGTTTCAATTGTTATTACATAGGCAACCTATGGATGTGGCATTCAAAATCAGATTATTGTTATCTGTTATATAACTACTTATTTTTGGGATCATTGGCATAAACGGACCTTGTATAACCGTTCTGTGACAGAGGAAAAGGTGACTACCAAATGGACTACGTACCAGCTCCTCGGATTACTGAAGCAGACAACACAAATGATACCAAGTAAGAAGAAACATTATTGTGCAAATTTAATAGGGCAAATTTCATGAACCTACTTGTAGTATGCTTACTTGTGCTGAATGCTAATTTTTTTTTTTCAAATCACCACAATAAGCCCTTTCTTGGCCTAAAAGATTATCATAAATTTCATAGACCCTCTTTGCTGGGATTTGGTGTTGTATCCCATTCTAGTAATTATATAACTATATTTTTGTTAATTACGTTGGAAATATCCTTTTTTCAAAATCTGTTCACCTTTTCAAATTTGTTGCTTAAGGTCATTACAGAGATCACTTGACAGAAGACTATATCTTATTCTCTATGGTAATACTTTTGGAGCTCCTGGTGGAAAGCCTGTCTGGCATTTTCCAGAAAAAGTTTATGAGTCCGAGGAGACATTGCGCATGGTAATTCTCCTTCTCCTCCACGTTCTTATCTTCCATTTTCTCATATAACATCTTATCAAATTTTTTGCAGTGTGCAGAATCTGCATTAAAATCTGTTCTTGGTGACCTCTCCCATACTTATTTTGTTGGAAATGCTCCGATGGCTCATATGGCAGTAGAGCCCACAGAAAAGTTGCAAGACATTCCATCTTATAAGGTATATTCTCAGAAAACTATGTATTCATCTTAGAGTGGCTTTGGTCAATGTGGATGCATGGTTTGATATTTACGTCTGTTGATAAATATCCATTATGCTATGCTAAAATGCTGTCCCCCAAGTCTAATATCATTTTTTAACAATAACCTGATTTGCTTTGATGCTGCTGTTAATGTCAAATTTGATTATAGTGTTGTTTGTGTTTCACTTCCTTCATTTGTTCAGCGATTTTTCTTCAAGTCTCAAGTGATTGCCACCAACAAGTTTAAAATTGGGAAGTGTGAGGATTATGTTTGGGTGACCAAAGATGAACTAATGGAGTATTTTCCGGAGCAAGCTGAATTCCTTAACAAGATGATCATCAGCTGATGCACAAGTCCAATTGGATGCCCGTGGAACGCCTTTATCATATATGGAATTCGTTAGATATCCGTTTTTGTATTTAACTTCTGGCAACTCTGTCAATGGATTGAAATTTGACAGTCTAGATGAAAAGTTGAGACTTGCAAGCAGAAAATTATGCTTGGATGAGAGTTCTTATTATGCTTCGTTGATTCATCAGTAGTTCAAGAGATTCAGTGGTTAAATTTTTGGACTATTTGTTAGGTCTGTGGGATACGTGGAATTTGTTTTGTATTTGAATTCTTCTCCCTTATTTGCTGCAATAAAACTGCTCAAATCTTCCAATTTTGGTTGTTACTAAATCATATGAGTTGGTTGGGTTTACCAAGTTGGTTTAATTATGGAAATGTGTTCCTAATTGTTAATGCATGTATTGCCTTGTATGAATTACCTACTGTACTGAAGTTCTTTGGGTGGATATTGCAATGGCAGATTAGTGCCTTCTTACTCTATAGATATTTCAATCGGTCTTACTGTGTTATTAAAGAATTGTTGTTTAATGAACCGGAAACTTAGAAAAAATAAAAAAATGATAAAAAAAAGAAAGAGAGAGAGAGAGGAGATAAATCCATAAAGTCCTTGCAGGTGACCAAATCAGAACTCTACCAGGAATTTGCACAAGGCACGTGTTCGGACACTGGGGATTACAAATTTTGAACACGAAATGGAACATCCATTACGTAATATAGGTGTACTCAGCTCCCATGCTGCAAACAATCAAATCTGAGCTAAACCTAGCCGCTCTTCTTTCTTTCCGGACCTACAGGACACGTGCATAAATGGTTTCTGGAGGTGGGAGATTTTTTTGATTAATTTTGATTGCAGATATTTAGAAATTATTCATATTGATATTTACCGGTGTGTAGAGTACAGACCTTATCTTATGCTTTATCCCCCGGAGCAAACTCCATAAACACGTTACCAAACACGAGAAAGAACTCAAGGCCACGAAACACAGTTCGTTTTCTTGAGTATCAATTCCATCGTGTGTTTTTTAGGGTTATTATCATTAGTAATTGTTGATGCAAAAAATGGTCACGGCGACTATTCCTCGCACCAGCAGATTTCTTCTTCTTCTTCTCTTCGGCTG
>JAVXUL010000001.1:15015679-15027169 GCA_035590515.1 Trichilia minutiflora
TAAGATAAAAAGAATACAGATATAAAGGATAGTACTAGATTTTTATTGTGTGTTAAATTCATAAAACTTGATACTAATTTCTTTAATTTTCGATTTTTTATCTAAACCTTTAATAGAAAGAATTTTTATTATTTTTTCTCGAAAGTGAAAAAGAGATTTTTAAAAACTATTAAAAAAAGAATTTATTTATATTTTTATGTATATATATATACGTATACACACTATAAAATTATCATTTCACAATATATATATATACTATAAAATTATCATTACACGACTAATTCTTATAATTTAATCAATTTAAAAAAATAATAATAATAATAATTAAAATTTTAAAATAAATTATTAATAAAAATAAGATATCTAATAAAAAAAATCACTATCTTATTTATTTGAATATGATTCTATTTTATTTAAAATCATATTTAAATCTTTGAACATAATCTAATCTTAATTAAAAAGGATTCTATTTTCATAATATCAAATTTTTGAATTTAAAACTACGTCTCTTAAAAATTCGAAATTTTTACACAACCCTATATTATGTGTGCCTTTCCACAAAATTTTCCCATGTGAGAGGTCCTCGGACCTCCGGGGAGGCATGTTGTACAACCCCTCAAAAGATATTACATAGTCCACGAGGAATACACAGAGACGTAGAGATTAGATATACAACTCCCCTGTTTTTTGGATTGTGTTAACCAAAAAGGTTACCCGACGCTACTTTTAAATAAAATGTCAATTGCACCCTCATTTTACATCAATTAAACACCTGCGACGTCAGTATGCCTTGTCTAATCACTGAATTAAGTGTATAAGCATAAATGAAAACTCAAGGGCTTTTCATCTAACCAGACTAATAATCTTAACGCAATTTGGAACCTGTAAAATTAGTATATTATAGCCATTGGCATGGAAATGAAATAAACAAATAAATAACGGAACTCTGCCAGAAAACACCAAAATTCAGGAGGTATAAAAAAACTGCCCACCTAAGCTTTCATTCCCACATCTGCACACTTGAAACACACTACTAATAATGCTGTAATTAAACACTTGCAAAACTTACAGATAAGCAAGCCTGAACAAATTAAGTTACCATCACGAATACCCTGATTTAAACACTACCATCATCCATGTTACTCGTACTACAATCAGTGAAAAAATAAAAATTATTAACCACTAAATATGAAATTTCAGGACAATCTCAATACAATAAACTAAATAGAAATTTCAAGTTAAATAACAAACTCAATACGGAAAACTATAAATAGGAGATTTCGGGCTTGGAGTTCAAGCTGAATAACAATTCCAAAACAGTTAACCATAAATAACAACACTAAAGTAGGATTTGAAACTAATTTATAAACTACATACCAACACAAAACAGCCTAACATTGGATTTTAAGCTCAAGAAAAACGAAAAAAAACAAAAACGCCACAATAGGCTTTCGCAGGCAACCCAAAAAATGTCCATCATAATTCACAAGCATGAATTGAAGCTTAATATGAAAACTAACTATCAACGGAGCCTCAAACAATCAAAATTAGGATTTGATACGTTAATTCAGTTTCAGACAGTTAAAATTAGGAATTTCATGCATCTGTGAATCTTGAAACAAAAAAAAAAGAAAAGATTTTATGCATTAATTAAGTTTCGACCAATTAAAATTAGAGATTGTATGCATTAATCAAGTTTGAAACAAAAATAAATTGGGATTTGATGCATCAATCGAGTTTCAAACAATTGGAGTTAAAGAATTTTATGCGTCAATTAAGCTTCGAACAGTTAAAGGTGAAAATATTATGTATCAATCAAGCCTGAAATAGAAACAAATTAGAATTTGGTACATTAATCAAAATTGAAGCAGAATCAAATTAGGATTCATACATTTTTTGAGATTGAAACAATATAATTTAAGGTTTGTGAATCAATCGAAACAACAACAACAACAATAATAATAATAATTATTATTATTATTATTATTGTTGTTGTTGTTGTTTCGATTGATGCATCCCATTGACGTCTTGTATCTTGTATTTCTAATTTAGTTAATGTTATCCATGTTGTATATTTATGTCTGATGAATATGATTTTGCATCCAGATTCTTAATTAATATGAATGGTTTACTCTTAAGCTGAACGAACAGGCAGAAAATCTTGTTAAATGCTTCTTTCTTCACTTTTCTGTGCTTGGACTGTTGAGGATTCTAGCTAGACATTGAAACCAACATTTTAGGATCTTGTGAAGCTATTGTAACTAGGTGCAGTGGCATGTGGGAAAAGGGTTTATTAAAATTTGTAACCGTATTTTTAATGTTTCAAGAGAGGGCTGACTCTTGGGTTAAAGTTTCCTTTTATAAATCATAATACTTTCTTTTGGTCTGCTATATGTGTCTCGTGTGTGCATGCTGGTTGATGGGAATCATTTGTATTGTGCATAGTTTCAAGTTTTTCTTGTTAACATAAGCAATCATATGCTCAAAATTGGGTTGTTGTTATCAATTGTACAACTGCTCATTTTTATTTCATTGCTATATGCTGATCTTGGATAACCCATTTGTAACAGAGGAAAAGGTGACTACCAAATTGACTACGTACCAGCTCCAAGGATTACTGAAGCTGACAAAACAAATGATACAAAGTAAGAAGAAACATTATTATGTAAAGTTAATCAGGTTAATTTGATGAACCTACTTATAACTCGCTTAAAAAAAATTATGGTGAAGTCTAAATTTTTTCATAAATCACCACAGTCAACTCTTTCATGGCCTCAAAGATTATCATAAATTTCATAGATTAACCAATGAATCCCTTCAACTACTGAGAATGGAGCGTAACAAAAACAATCATCTTGTCAATCTGCATCATAATTTCTCTGTGCAAGTCTAACTTTTCATCTAGACTGTCAAAATTCATCCATTGACAGAGTTGTAAGAAGTTAACACAAAGACAGACATCTAAGGGGCTCCAAAAATGATAAGGTGTAGCGCGGAAGTCAAATAGGACTTGTGCATCAGCTGATGATCATCTTGTTAAGGAATTCAGCTTGCTCCGGAAAATACTCCATTAGTTCATCCTTGGTCACCCAAACATAATCATCGCACTTCCCAATCTTAAATTTGTTGATGGCAATCACTTGAGACTTAAAGAAAAATCGCTGGAGAAAAGAAAAGGATGATAAAGGAAGTGAAAAATAAACAACACTATAATCACATTTGACATTAACAGCAACATAAGGTTTGTTGGTGCTTTGGGATGCGTGGAATTTGTTCTGCATGTGAATTCTTCTCTCTTATCTGCTGCAATAAGAATGTTCGAAACTTCCAATTTTGGTTGTTACTAAATCATTTGTTGGTTAAATTACCAAGTTCTTAATTTAACCATGCAAATGTTTATTTAATTATAAATGCATATATTACATAATATGAATTGACTACTGTACTAAAGTATTTTGGGGGCTGTTGAAATGGCAGATTGGGGAACAGTTACCTATCTTGAGATTTTGTAATACTCTATTTAAATAATAAAAATAAACCCTTACCTTTTTTTTAAATACAATTTACAATTATTTTATTCATATATAATAACATAATTAAATAAAATTATTTATTTATTTTTTATTATTGTAAATGCATTTAGTTACTATTATAAATAAAAAAATAATTAAATATTTTAAAATTTATTTTATTATTAATATATATATATATATTTAATTGTAAATAGTAATGATAATTAAGTAAAAATTATAAGAATTATTTTTAAATTATTAATAATGTTTGTGAAATATTTTTTAAATTTAGTTTTAATTATTGAATATATAGTTAAATTTATAAAGGAATTATAAATAATATTTAAATAAAAGAGGAAGTAAGTGATTATTTTATATTTTTGTTATTTAAATAAAATATTGATAAATTTTAAAGAGGGAAAGTGACAATAAATTTTTTCAGTGTCTTATCAAACACTTGTTATTTAATGAACCGGGAAACCGAAAAAATTAAAAAATAAAATAAAAGAGAGAGGAGATAAATCTAGCAAGCAAGTCCTTGCATGTGACCTAATCGGAACTCTACCAGGAATTTGCAGAAAGCACGTGCTTAGACATTGGGGATTAGAAATTTAGAAAATGAAATATTGGAACAGCTACACGTGCATCAATGGGTTCTGGAGGTGGGAAATTTTTTGGATTGATTTTGATGGCAGATATTTAGAAAATTCATATTTATGTTTACTAGTCTGCTGAAGACGATAATATCCGAAGCTGGGTATAATATATCCTATGCTCTATCCCCTAGAGTAAATTCCATGAACATGTTCCCAAATGAGAGAATGAACTCAATGCCAGCCTTGAAACACGGTTTCTTCAAAATCAATTCAATGTGTTTTCTTGTAGGAACAACCAAGTATGTATTTCCCTCAATTAGACATCAGCCTCAGTCCTCAGATGCCAAAACTGTTCCACTCATAAGAAGTGTACTATTCGAGTGCTTTGGCACTCTATATTATAATCTACAACTCATTGAATAAAAATAAAAAATTTTTAAAAAAAAATCGAACTGCAATGGCCCAAGCGGTCAAACCTTAGTCACCTATTTTTAGGCGTAATCGGTTGGTAAACAGTATCGGTTTTAATATTTTTGTCACTTTAAACATGTGTCCTTGTTAATGAAAGTAATATATTATGAAATGAAAGGTCCTACCATTATCAATGTAGGGATTAAAGAGAAAGAGGGGGTCTATATAAAGCCAATATGTTGTAATATTAGCAAATATGCTCATGCTCACGCTCATGCGATACACTTTGGTGATAACGATGCATGTTGAGCACGTCTTCCTTTACTTAAAGGGCAGTTGAGCAGAACTGCAGAAGTAGGTGAGGTGTAGTTGGCTTTACCCTTGGATGCAAGAGATAAATCAGAAAATAAGAGACAACGGTCTCCCTCTCCTAATTATTTATCTTGTTTCAAACTCTAAGCCAACAATCTATCTCTTTTGTGGGTCTACCTAACTTCTTCTACCTTCCCAACACTTTTAACTCTGGACAATATAAAAACTTCCATCATCCAACATTCTCGTTTTTCTCTTAATATTCTTTTTGTGGATTCCCACAAATGGAAAGCCAAGAACAGCCACAACTTTCACCCCCATCACCACCGATTTTGCCTCCCCTTAATCCTCCTTACTTATTAACACCTTCACTCCCGTCTTCTTCACTTCACCCTCCTCTTGAACCTCAAGCCCTGCCGGATATTGACTGGGTTAGTCTTCTTTCTGGTCAACCAGGGCTGGGTGAGAATGAACCCATGTTGGAAAGTACTTGTATGATAGCTGAAAATGGCGGTGAGGAAGATAAGGTGAGCACGGAGAATAAAAAACCGAAAGGCGGCAGGATGAAAAAGGCAACCCGGCCTAGGTTTGCGTTTCAGACTAGGAGTGCCGACGATATTCTTGATGATGGATACCGGTGGAGAAAATATGGACAAAAGGCTGTGAAGAACAGTATCTATCCCAGGTGAGCCAGAAATTCTAAGATTCTTAATTATATTGTACATACTTGCTTTGCATGGACTGATATTATATTATACTACATGTTCGTGACGTGAAGCATGACCAATATTGTGCGCATATATTTTAGGATAACAGTATTTGAACAAGAATTAACAACCATATATATATATATATATATAACAATTCTGATTACCCGTTCCTTGGTGATTCTGACCTAAAACTTCACAATGTGTTTAAAACATTGCAAAATCTAGTTTTAGGTTGCTTAACTAATGAAGAAAATTTACTCTTTCAAAAAAACAAAGAAATCTTACATCGACCACATAGGTAAAAGAGAATGCATGGGTTCGGTTCAGATAGATCATATATAGATGATAGACATAATCCTTTGAATTATTCTGTTTCGATCTGAAAAACAAAGTAATAAAAGCATCGAAGTGCTAATTTTTAAATAACCTGCAGAGTGCAGAGACAGAACATATGAAGAAAATTCTTAGATTTCAAAAGCTAATTAAGATGAAATAGATGTGGACAAGGGGTGAGGCGTAGGTTTTTAGAAAGTTTAATCATATTATATTAATCATGATGGTGTCCAAATCATAATTTGACAATTTTCTTTCAGATACGGTAGCGTTAGCTGACCGGAATCACATAGCAATAGAAGCTTCTTCAAATTTTTAATTCATAGATCTGCCCATCCGGCTATGTTAGCAAATGACTAGTATTAGTAGTGACTATGCACATAAATTTGACACTTGTAAGGATATATCACCCAATTGATAAATATTATCACATCATTTAATTTGTCAAACTTGTATTACTCTTCTTTTTTTTATACTTTTAAACTGAGAAATATGATGGTCTCAACTTTGAACTTGGTTTTAAGCTAATTAAGTTAGACGTAAAATGTTTGATTTTCACTAAAGCTGAAAAAATAATCATCATTCAAGTGCTTGAAATCTTTTTAGCACCCTCAATAATAAATAAATAAATCGTCTTAATGAGTTATTTTTTAATATTTTAAGATTACTTTAAAAAGTATCATTTATATAATTTATTGCCACATTTTTTAATATTTTGTTAAATTTTCTTTAAAATAATTATTTATTTTTATTTGTGCTAATTTAATTAAATTTTAAATACTAAATTAAATGTAATTATTACAAAATACAAAATTTATTCAAAATTATATATTTTTTAATGTAGATTATATTATTATAAAAGATATTTATAATATTATTAAATAAAATTTATTCAATTAATTATTTAAATTATTATAAATAAAATTTTATAAAATATAAATTATAATGTGTATTTTATAAATTATTATATATAAAATATTTTAATAATTTATTAATTTTTTATTATTTATCAAATATATTTTATATTTTATAATATTATTTATTATTTCATTAAATAATAATAAATATAGTCCCCATATTGTTACCCAACTTATCCCAACTTTCTTTTTGGTAGGATAAGTTTTGGAGCACAATGAAAATTATTTATTGAGTCTTTTATAGAACCCACCAAGTGATCCCTATATTACCTTTTTCTCCCAGACGCGGGATAAGGGATGAGGATAAAAATAATCCTTATCCCCATCCCTTATCTTGCAAAACAAACGGATACTGTTTTATTTTTCCTGTATATAGTTGCATGATATTTACTTTATAAATTACATATCGGCTTTCGGTAATTAATATACACATCATCTTTTCTTTTAGCTTCGGATGTTACACCTATTTCATAAATCTAATCTTTTTTATATTTCATTTAGGATTGTAGTGCTTATATATATTACCATTAAAGTAAAATTAAAATAGCACTTTATGAAATTTATTAATTAATATTTAATATCTAATACTTGCATCCCACTGTATTTAAATATCAAATCAAGCTTCTCTCTTATCATTGTTTTTATGATAATTAAGGTTAAATGAAATATATAGTCACCTACAAACACAGTAATCATTCTTCTCGAAGCACTTTTTTTTTTCTCCAGAGCGGTATATTTTAGATTCTAGTCATCTATATATATATTCAACCAGTTTAAAGCTCTATTTTTCAATCCCATTTTCTTGCATGCATGTGTTGGAAACTTCATTATGTTCTATACTAATAAGAAATTACTCTTGTTCTAATTTTGTTTAATACCTGGCCAAATTAAGGAGCTACTACCGCTGCACGCATCACACTTGCAACGTGAAGAAACAGGTGCAAAGGTTATCCAAGGATACAGGCATCGTGGTTACAACCTATGAGGGAATTCATAACCATCCTTGCGAGAAACTGATGGAAACTCTAACTCCTCTTCTGAAGCAAATGCAATTCCTCGCTAGGTTCTAATTTCAATTATCATAAGATGTAATTACTTATACATATATGTATATGTATATGTATATTTCAACAACAAATCGACATTAATTTTCTGGTTGTACTATTTTATGTATATGTCTTCTTGTGCATGTTCATTGTGGAGTTTTTGTAAATGGATAAACGTCAGTGTTTGTATAATCATATATATAATAAGCTTTTGTAAACGATCTCCTTGTCTAACACACATTACTTTTACTAATTTACTTCGTGCTTTCACTTGAATTTAAAAACTTTTTTGTGCCGTCTGAATTTGATAATTATTATGAAATTAAGTGTTTAAATTTGTTTTGAATGATATGTTGTTCTTTAAGTATTAAAATTTAAGAGTTGTTTAGTCGTTTGGTATTATTAAATATTTGAATAACACACTTCTTTTGTGTGCAATCTATTTGTTGAATATATATATAGAGAGAGAGATTGTCTGCAATACTCATGAGAGTGATATTTTCGAAGTGGCTTCTCCATCGTTTGACACCAATAGTATTATTTTTATATATTATTTATAATGGAATACTTTAATGCAACATAAAAAGGAATTGTCTTGGAAGTGAGTATGAAATTAAATTAAAGAAGAAAAAAAATTCAGACGTTAGATAATAATTAATAAGATAATTTCTATGTTAAAAATAAATTATTCTAATAAGATTATAATTCAAAAAAATAAATATTAAACTCATTAATACCTTTTGGTATTCAATTATAAGTTAAATTTTAACTTAATTTTAACGTTTCTAAATACAAATTTTTAAATGTGAATTAATAAATCAATGATTTTTAAACATTTTAATAATTATGTTTAAACTTGATACCTAAAAAACAAACTAAAAATAGTTGAAAACTCAACACCTAAGATGGGCACATGCGATTTGAATCGATTTAAGATAAAATTTTAAATCGATTCGTATATTGCGCTTTGAAAATCAATCAACCCAATCCAAATCACAAAGTGCGATTTAAACATATTTGGATCCGTAATTTAGAATATATTATAAAATTAAAAATATAATAATTGATTATTATCAATTCGTAATATTTTATTAATATTTAAGAGTAAATTTTGTGAATAACTTTTTTTAACTTTTTTATAAATAATTTTTTTTATTAATTATTATTATATAAAAAAGAATATAACTTGAGATGATAAATAAATAATAATAATAATAATTTTATAAGATAATATTAAATGAATTGATTTACGATTTAGTAATTTAAAATTAATTTAATTCATAATTTAAATAGTAAATAATGATTTACAAAATATTAATATATAATCTATAAATTTTTAAATCAATCTAAATTATGAATTCTAACGATTTAAATTAAATTAGTTTGAAAATTCGCAAGCCTGCTTAACCCAAAGAGGATATATATAACCCCTATCCACTGATTAAAACAAAACTGTGTCGTTCGGGATCTTCCTTCTGCAGCGAATATAAAATCAGATGGTGATCCACATTTTTCTGTTCCTTGTCTTTCCAGATTTTGGGAATTGTCAATGGGATAAGTTAGTGAATTCCGCACTTTTATAACTTGAAATTTTGTGGAAGCCTAATCATCGCTCAATCAACCAAAAACTACTCAATTTCTCATACAAGTAAATCTTCATCTTACATTAAACGGAAAAGCCAATGCAAGCAAATCCTCACGTGCGCCCTTCATGATATTACATTGACACGTGGCACGAACTCACTTGCACATTCCGTTTCATTCAGGTCCATAATAAAGCATCCGAAACTACGTCCTCTTTATCTACTTCCATCCAAATCAAATCGCTAAATTAATCCGTCGTTGTTGATTATTTTCTCTGTTTCTTTGTTTGTAACAAGGCCAAGAACTACGTCACCAACAAGGTTACGAATATGAAGAAGCCAGAAGCCAGCCTAACGAGCGTTGGCCTGAAAGGCGTCAGTCGTGAAGGCGTGGATTATTTGGCGAAGGTCTCCGTCGACAACCCTTACAGTCATTCAATTCCCATCTGCGAGATCTCTTATATACTCAAAAGCGCTGGAAGGTTGGCTCCGTTCCCTTCTTCAAAACTTTATTTTTATCAGTTCTTCCTCTCTTTTTCATATTTGTCTTGGTGATTATCAAAATAGCCTCAAAAGGAATAACAATATCGTCGGATCACTTGATGAAATGCAATATTATGAAAAACCGTCAAACTCAATTAGGTTTTGTTTTTTCGTTTCATTGATACAGCTCAACAATAGGTGATATTCATTATCAGATTTATTCATAATGTTCGTTTAATAATACGTAAGGGTGTCATATTCGGTAAATTAATCTTTTTATATGATATGATTCACATATGTTAGTATTCTAGTTTTATAAGTATAGCGTTATTGTTTAAGTTGTATTAATTTGTTTTCATATTCGAAATGGATGTCTAAATGATGAAACAAATCTAGTAAAATTAACTAATATGTGTATGATGATGTATGCGAATGAGTGTTATTGACGTGTTCAGTGAGATAGCAACGGGGACAATTCCTGACCCTGGTTCCCTGAAAGGAAATGAGAAAACCGTCCTGGATGTGCCGGTGAAGGTTCCACACAACATATTAGTGAGCTTGGTTAAAGACATAGCAAAGGATTGGGACATTGACTATGAATTGAAGTTGGGTCTCATCATTGATCTGCCCGTATTTGGAAACTTCACCATTCCTCTCTCCAGCCAGGGAGAGATCAAACTCCCCCCACTCTCCGATTTTTTCAAAAAATAAAATTTTTATTTTTTGTGTTTTCATTATTATACTTATTGGCTTGTTTTATTACGTTTATGATCGAGATGAGATATACGATTATGGTGCCTAAGTAAAGGAATGTTTATTATTTTTTTCTCAGTTGCAATCTTTTTAATTGTTACTGGCGACGGTTTTCATTTTCCGACTTTTTTGGTCATTCAATGCCTACGCACTCGGTTTGGCCCGGCTAAAATTACCAACATGAGCTAATAATGGGTGGTCAATCTTTTTCCACACATTTTGTGTAATTATACTCATTAAAATAATTAAAAACAAAATATTTTATAAATAACTCCCATATAATCCTATAGCTAGTCCTATCATAAATTAAGATTTATAAATATATTCTTCTCTTTTTTTGTATTTATTTAATTAATAATTTTTTAATAAAAGTTATTTTTATTTTGTTTTTTTCTATATAAATATATATAAAGCTTATCTTTCTTTTAAATTCTTCCTGTTGTATAATTTGTTTTCTTCTTTTATGAGTCGAAAATACTATATGAATTAAAATCCTCAACTTTTATGGTCTTTTTAATAAATTGTTTTATTTAAATTATTATTTATTGTATTCTTTCAATCATGATGGAGATACGGCCGTGTACATCAGTACATGTTGCATAGGCTATTGAACCTGTGTTATTGGTTTTTAATTTTTAGTTTGCAGCATTTGTTATTAAAATGAAGTTTTTAAATAATAAAAATTACGTTTTTAATATTTTTTATAAAAAAATATTTTTGATTTTGATTAAAATCGAAAACAGTACAATAGTAAAAGTATTTGATCGTTTTTGATCAATTTTAATCGATTTTATTAATTTATAAAAATATTTTAAATATTTTATTATTTATATA
>JAVXUL010000001.1:15036186-15049945 GCA_035590515.1 Trichilia minutiflora
GTGTGTATAAATTGAGAAAAAAATTAGAGAGTACGAAAGAGATGATCAATGCTTAGAGAGAGAGAATTGCAGGAAAAAGTGTGTGATTCTGAAAGTGAGAATATTCGTTACCAATCAAAAGGAATGATTCTGCCCTTTATTTTCGAATTCTGTTGCTTTTTAATTATTTGTAACTATAACCATAAATACGTGTCCTCTCACATTGGCTCCTTTTAAAAGTTGTTACGTCAATCACATGGTATGACTATCATGGAAATGATACTCAATCACGTGTATAAATGAATATTCTGGAGAATTAATGAGATTAGGTGACCCATACCAAACAGTCTTGAGTCTCAAATAAATGCATATCGAGTAGTTTTAGGTCTCAGACATGAATACCGAATAGTCTCAGGTCTCAAAAATATGCTATGACCCTTGCACGATTATGTGAAAAATATATTCGATCTTAGGAAATAAATAGAGGCCTCGAAAATCAGACACATTAGTAGGTTTCGGATATACATGTCTCTTGTGAATAATCCGATACATATCTTCAGAAAACGTGACCTCGAATGATGATGTAGTTTAAGGAGATCTTTACTTAGTGGTTATAAAAGAAGGTTTCGGATCTGCATTATATTGTGGACTCAGAAAAATAAATACCTCTAAACAATGAGCCTAACCTTTAAATTGGGTTCCGATGAAATACCCTAAATAATAATATTTATTATATTTATGTTATATATTTATTTAATTTATAATAACTTATTTTTAATTTTAATTTTATTTAATTATATATTTTAAAAGATAATACCTATGAGATTCCTTTTATTAGTTATATATATTTTTTCTTTTAAAATTTTATTATTAGTATAATTATTTATTTATGTTATTTCACTCGTGATGGCGATGTGCATCTACGTCACGACGTGTACGATTGCTTGCTATTGAACGTGTATTATTGGTTTCTAGTTTGCAGTTTGCTATAATTTTAATTTTCTTATGTTTTCTTTTCTTTTCTTTTTTAATCTCCCATTGGGCCTACAACCTGTTGACCTTAGGTTCGGCTTGGTCCCAACAACGCTAGTAAGAGCCCAATAAGAGAACGACAGACCAGCTAAATTAAAGCCCAAATATAATTGCACCCACCTGTCCTGCCATGACCTCCACATTGGGGAAACTTGTAACTCATCGTGGACCCGTCCAAACGTTTCTTAGGATTAACGACGATTCGTCTCCTATTTTTAAAACGATAGTTCGCCCTTCGGTAGAAAGCCAGACAACAGGTCTCTTGTTATGGACATGACAACTCGTGGTTCGACGTTTAGGCTTCGAAGAAGGGAGCCAAACAAGATTCTCAGTTCTCACATCTCACGAAGCAACAAATGACTTGTTAAAGGAAGCACTTTCAAATACCATTTCAGCAGTCTTCTCTTTCACATGCTTATTTGCGCATGTTATATTAACGAAGAAACCATATACGCGCTGTTCCGAGCAGTGGCGGAGCCACTTATAAAGAGAGAGAGGGGGCCAACCCCCCCTCCCCAAATTAAATTTTTTTTTTTATAAATTAATAAATAAAAATTTTTCTTCTAAATCTTTTTTTAGTTAATTAATTAATTTGATCTTATCATATATTAATATAAGTTTAATATAAATTTTTGGCTCCACCTTGATTCCGAGTACCAAACAATCTGTACTTTTATTATCGGAGAACTTCACCAACTTCTCTTGAAAACAAAGTCACATGATCAAGCTTGCTCAGCATGCTGGTGGTACAGATAAAGGAAGAGTGAATATTATTTAGATTGGTTTATGATAAAATTTTAAATTAATTTGATTATTATAATTTAAATTATAAAATATTATATAAAATTATAATTTAAATAATATTATAAAATTAATAATATAATAATTAATTAATATTAATTTTATAATTTTTTATTAATACTTAAAATTTTATAAATATATTTTTTAATTTTTTATAAATAATTTTAATTTTTTAATTATTATTATATACATGCAACTGTGATGATAAAAAATAAATAATAAAAATTTATAAGATAGTATTAAATAATTTATTTTATAATTTTGAATTTAAAATTAATGTAATATAAAATTTAAACGGCGAATATCTGTTTAAAAATATCTACTTGTAAATTAATATAATTTTTTTTAATTAATTAAATTAAATCAATTTAAAAATATCAATCTCGATGGCAGTGGCAGGATCGATGGCCACAACATTTCCCTTTTTATTGTTTTCATCCCTTGACCTTTAAAACTGGGCCGGGCCTGTGGCTGTTACTTTTTTAACTTTTCAAGAATATATTGTCCTGAGATTCTGCAGCACGCCTATTCATTCAACAAACTTTTGAACAGCTAGATGGTGTTTTTTTTTTGTTATTATTTGTGTTAATTTAGTTAATGTTAAAAAGATTAATTTTATTTTAATTTATTATCTATTCAAGTAATTCTGATTTTATTTTTTTTTAAATTATTAAATGGCCAATCACTTCATCCTAATTTATTTATTTATCTAGTAAAGTAGTTACTATTTTAATAAATTTTTTTAAAAATAAAATTATGATTAATTAAAAATGGAAATATAATCAAAAAATAAAATCAATTTTTTTTACTTAATTAAATTAGCACAAATAACAATTAAAAGCCTATACACAAAAAACTAGTAATTACAACAACCGCTTTTGTAAGTAATTGTTGTTAACACTGTCCTTGCATGAATATTGAACACTACGATAATCCTCTTAGGAGAATTCAATTTGTTCAATTATATCACTTTCTTTGATTATATCAATCGATTCCAATGAAGAATGTAGTTAGTCATATATGGTTGGCAAGATTACATTTTGTTTCAATGAAGAAATTAGAAAGTGGTTAGTCACTAATGGTTGGCGAACTCACCTTTGTGAGTCCAACTATCCATATGAATTATGATAATAATGTTGATCATGTTTTCGTCAATGTCATTGTTGGAGTTTGCCATCTTCTCCACTCTCGTCTTATCAATTTTGGCATCATTGCGAATTTAACTCACTAAGATAAATTTTCAATGGGCATTAATTTTTAATAATGGGATAGTCAATTCTCTCCCCTTTTGTAATGCTTACGAAGATAAACGCCAGCATTGCTTTGCCGAATTGTATTTTTCTTTAAATTTCACAAGCCTTGAATATATTTACTTAAAATTTTATGAGTATCTTTTTTTTTTTTCAAATATTAATTGAAAGTAAATTTATATGCTAAAATTTTGTAATTATGCACCTCATAAGTTAAGTCAACATTCAATGGTTTGAAATTTGGTTAGGACACATATCATTATAATATAATTGAATGATGCCAATATTTTGACAAAATAAAACAGATTGGCGTTACTAGTTCGCATTATAAAACCACATAATAAAACATATCAAAATTCCAACACCAACTCTCTAACTAATCAATCTTCTCTCCCTCCCATTGATCCATACAGCGTCAAGTCATGGTTGACATGGAGCAAGTAAAGCCACTAGCCCCGAGCACAGACGGCCGGCTAAGCAGCGATGATGACGAAACTGCCTCACGTTTATTGAAAATCCGCCGCTCAAGTTACATAAAATGTTGCGGTTGCATCACAGCTCTTTTACTCATCCTAGCCATAGTTATTGTAATTTTAATCTTCACGGTCTTTCGTATCAGAGATCCCAAAATCAAATTGAACGGCTTCACAATCATTAGGCTTGAACTAGTTAACGGTACAATTCCAAAGCCTGGAGTCAATATTACCCTGTTAGCAGATATGTCAGTTAAAAATCCAAACGTAGCATCATTCAGATACAGCAACACTACCACAAGTCTTTACTATCGCGGTGACCTTGTGGGCGAAGCAAGAGGACCGCCGGGCCAGGCCAAGCCTCGACGGACTATGCGTATGAATGTGACGGTGGACGTGATTACAGACCGGTTAATGTCGAACCCAAATTTGCGTTCGGATTCTGGTTCTGGTCTTTTGACAATGGACAGCTACTCGAGAATTGGTGGAAGGGTGAATATTTTGAATATATTTAAGAAGCATGTTACTGTGAGGATGAATTGCAGCATGACGGTTAATATTTCAAGTCAGGGAATTCATGAACAGAAGTGCAGACGAAAGGTTGATCTCTAGGGTATTCTGTATTCGTAATATTGTTGTGCGATTAGTGATTAACAAATTTTACGATGTGTCTTCATTCATGATCAGTATTAGTATACTACTACGTACTATACATGTGATGAACATTTTGATACTTATACTCTCTTCTTATCATCGTCTTCTCTAGTTGTTCAATCTATAAAAAGAAAATGAACCTGGATTCTGGTACTTCAATTAATTTAGCCACAACACAACAATGGCAGAGTTTCACCTCAAATGGCCATGATACTGGATAGTCAACCAATAATTTTTAGGCGGACGAGGAATATGATTCATTGTGGTAGGTCCCAATTACTATTAAGTTACAATTGTATAATAGATAGGATTCTTTTAAGGTAAGAATAAATCATAAATTTGGATAATAATATACTTACTATTTTTATTAAATTTTAATTAATTTAAATATATAAAATTTAACTATTACTTCTAAATTCAAGATCACATTTATTAAAAAAAGGATTTATGTAAAATTGCACGTTCTATTCTCACGCATATTAAAAAAGTTAGTTTGAACTAATTCTTTATTTATCAATACCCCCTCTTTTATTAAAACCTTGTCCCTAAGGCTCATGTATATCGTCTTCATCGTTAGTATCAGAATTTTCTTCTATCAATAACAATTGGGGTTCGCGGCACTTATGTTCCAGAATGAATTTATCATTGCAATTGAAGCAAAGGTCTTGTGCACGCTTCTTTTGCATTTCTTCCTAGCTAAAATGTTTCATTGATGAGATTGAGTTTGATTTCAATTGAGGAGACATATCTGAAGGCACACAATTATCTTGTGATGATTGTATAAATTTTTGTTAACGCGTAAGTTGGTCTTTCCTCATTCGTACAAGACTAATAGCTTTTATAGTTTTCAGTTTAAATATTCTAATGCCCTCTACAATTTTAGGCTTAAGGCCTCCTATGAAGGTCCCAACTAACGCCTTTTGTGTCCATCCATGCACCCGATTACCCAGTTTTTCAAACTCCTTCTGGTATTCTCACAAAACACCAATTTACTTTACTCGAGAGAGTGCCTCATCGAAGTCCTCACATTCTGTTGGTCCGAATCGAGACCATAGCTCTTTCTTAAATATCAACCAAGTCACCATTCTTCCTTCCTCCTTATAAGCTCGTCGTAACCATTGCCACCATTGGTTGGCTTCACCTTCGAGGTGAAATAATGCTAGTGATACCTTGTGCATTCCGGGCATGCCCTGGAACTCAAAGAATTGGTTGACACGGTAGAACCACTCAGTGGGATCTTTTTTAGAATATTTTGGGAATTTCAGCCTCGCTATTTTGGATGAAAAAATATGTCGGTTTCCTTCTATGTCATTTGTACTTTCTTCCCTGTGAAAACGTGAGTTTTCTTCTCGATTAAATTAATTGTTGTTGAATCCTTCCTTATTTGAGATTAAAGCATTGGATAGTCGGTTAATGGTTTCTTCCAGTTGATGTAGCTTGTCAGCAACACCAAGCTCCATTCAACTCATGCTCTTCTTAAATCCATCAAGTCCTACCTCTAAACTTTCAATTTTTTCCTTGTTAGATGCCATTATTAACGTAGTTCTGATACCAATGATAGGTCCCAATCAGAGTTAGGTTACAATTGCCTAATAGATAGGATTCTCTTAGTGTGAGAATAAATCATAAATTTGGATAACAATACACTTACTACTTTTATTAAATTTCAATTAATTTAAATACATAGAATTTAACTACTACTACTTCTAAATTTAAGATCACATTTACTAAAAAAAAGGATTTATTAACTACTAACAACTGAATTGCACGTCTTATTCTCATGCATATTAGAAACATTGGCTTGGACTAATTTTTTGCTTATCACATCATTAAGTATTATCTTTATTTATTTATTTATTTTAGATTTTATACGGACTAAAGCTCTATGTTATATGAGAAAATGATATTTAATTATCTCAATTCTCAAATAAATTGTTATTTATCAATTAAAAGATGAATTTTCACAACTTTTAAATAGTTTATTATCTTAAATTATTATAATCAATAAGCATCATATCAATTTCATAAAAAAAAATTAGAATAAAAATTTAGATGAGTAGTAGTTAATAGGTATAACCTCTTATTTTCATCGTAATAAAATTTTTACTTTTAGTAAAATAATAAATATTATATTATGCATAGGATAAATAATATTAAAATTTTGTTTTGAATAACATGGCACTTGGCTTGTAAATGGTTAAAATATATAATAAAAATTTATTATTTAATTAATCAAAACTATTTTGCTTATCATATAATTATTAATTAAATACATTTTTAAGTATTTAATATTAATCTATAACGATGCCTACCTCACTTGACTAAGAACCCATCTGTTAATACTTTTGAAATACAACAAGTAGTTTATTTCATAATTTTGGGGTTAACTTATGTTTGATAAAAAATTTGAAATTATTTATTTCATAAAATATTGATGTAAAAAAATGTTCGACGATTTCGATACACCAAATAACGAAAATCTTCGGCGAGTTTTTTACACCAAATAAGGAGTAGTTCATGATAGAAGGACAGTATTTACTATTTATGACTGGACTTGGATGGCTCTCAAGCTATCTACGTATCCCCCTCTTCTTCTTCTTCCTCTTGGTTTCTCTTTTGCTGGTTCTCTCCCTTTTTTCTGGTTTTTCTTCTCTCTTTTGGGGGGATTAAGTCACACGTAGTTCTTTTTAGGGGAGGGACCATTTTGCACTGTGAAAGTTTTCTACCTTCTGTAAGTGGAGATGAAATCCAACCTAAAGATAAGAAAATTCTCCCAAAAGGCCCTTTTGTTGTTGATTTTGCCTTTTTATATAGGGTCATTGAGAAGTGAGTGAAATGACTTGGTATCAAAGAATGGGAATGATGAGATGCTCTACCTTGGGACAGCATGCCAGCCATTTTTTATTTAAAAAATGTGACGTCCGTCAAACCTGCTAATGTCATATCTCTGAAGTTTGGAGGGTGATGAGACATATTGCAGGGGTCCGTCAGGGTGGAGTTTTTTACTGCAGGGTCTTTGGTCATTAATCATTTCTATTTTGGGGGGTCTCCAAGGGCTGATAGTGAAGTCAGATTTCCCGATAGGTAGACAAGATTTTGGAAGAGGCAAGAGATAATCGTCTTAAAAGAAGCAGTCAAAAATTCTGTGAGGTATCAACTAGGAATCCTAGGAGATGGACAGTCAGGATTCCTGAGAGGTGGATAGTCGGATGACACCATTACGAGAATCTGGGAGAACAGATGTCTACCTGAAAGACAAGGCGCCTAAGATAGAGAGAAATCTGGGGGGTAAAATGCTTGAGACAGATGAAACTCGAGAGATAGTATAACTGAGATGGTTGGAATATGAGAGATAATATGATTGAGATAGGTGATCTTTCCAAAAAAAATATAAGACAGTTTATATTAAACACATGAGACTCCTATTCTACAATAAGCAGAAAAGAATAAGTAGACTCCTATTCTAAATGAGACTCCTATTCTACACATGAGACTCAAATCACCACTAACATAATCTATTACTTTTTTTTTTGCAGCAGTTTATGAAAGTGAGGTTGCTTTTAAAAAATAACTTATCAAATAATTCAAAAATATATTTAATGTGATTTTTAAAATTTATATTTTAACTTATTATTTCAATAAAAAGATTATTATATCTTATCTTATATTTTTATAAACCTCACTTATATTATATATTTATCATTACATTATATTTTAGCAGTCATGTGTACAAAAGGTATGCAAAATTTGCCAAGCAAACGAATTTATTTTATACAATATTTTGATGCGTATGATTTTATGACTATACTTAAAATCATTAATTGTATTAGACATAATTATATTAATATGATATATAAATAATTTAATTACAATTCTTATGCGTGCATTATCACAATATTTTAATACTAAAATTTATCAAATATTTATACTTTAGTTTTAAAATACATAATATTTTTAACAGTATAATTTATTAAACACACAAATTCTTTTTTTAACAATTAATTATTTTATTAATACAACAATAATAGCTTATTTTATAAGTATGAGCAATACAAATTGACCATAACTTAATTTGCCATTAGGTGTATGGCTCATTTTTTTTTTTCCCGAGAGAGAAATGCAAGCACCAATAATTGGATACACTATGGAAATGACTAAATCATGATCACCAACATTTGACCCAACCAAAGTTAGAAAATCATCGTGGCACCAAACCTCCACCATCTCTCTGTTTCAAAAGGTTTTTGATTAGGGGAACTACAATTAAACAAAAATAATAAATAATAAATAAATAGAATGTTTATATTTGATGACTCGCTTGCTTCGCTGAAGCAGGTGGAGTGAGCATCTGAAATAAAAAAACTAAAAAAATTCAAACCAAATTATAAAATAAATTAGTTCATTATTATTATCATTGATATATAATTGATATTTTTCCATTCAAAATATCAAAATTTTAAATTGTTTTTATATTAAATTTTAAGTTCTATATTCTTAAAATTTAAATTTTACATTACAAATATCCTTTCAAATTATGTTAAATAATAAATTAAGATATCAATACACATGGTAGCCTAAGTCGAGAAAAGAAGGCATGGCCATCGAAAAATTCCAGGAATTTATGTGAACTTTTGACCCAGAAAGAATAGAATATGAGTATTGGGATTGCATAATCAATAAAAACAGTGATTTAAAAGTGCACTGCACCACTTGGGGTCATACTTCCAAGTGGTTGACTTGGTCAACTTCCACACGCAATTGAGTTGGATTATTGAAATGTGACACAATTAATTGGAATGGTACGCTTTAATTATATTTCTGGAAGTAGTTGAGCCAAAAACCCTTTTTTGCCCTTAATTTATGCGATTGAAAGACTTTTTAAAATTAAAACAAAGCATCAGGGCAATACGACTTAATTAAGCTCCATTATAAAAAATGAATTCTATGCTTCCCAATAACCCAGAGGGTGACCGAACCACTCACATGAGATTATATTAAACCAAAAACTTTCAAATCAATATGACGAATAGATTAAACAAAGTAAAGAAATGATCCCAAAAATCATGACAAAGTTTGCAAAGAGAGAAAAAATTATTGGTGCAAGAATTATCTGTACATTCTTCTTACAGTTAACGTGAAATAATTAAATTAGTGAGGTGTAAGGATAATATGACTATTTATCGAATGATAATTTTTATATCAAAGAATAATTATAGATATGACTATTTTTGAAAAAGTAAATACCTTGAAATGACATCGGGAGGAATTCTCAATAGAAAAACTTTGATATCTAAGTAAAAAAAAAGGATGGAAGAAAAAGAATGTATTTTCGATAAAAATAATAATAAGAAAATAGTAAATGGCCTGAAAAGGGAGAAAGTATGTAGAAAATACCCAACGGAGATAATGAAGGAAAATCAATGGAAAATGAGGCTGCTGGATCTCTCTCAAACTCTCCCAATCTCTAAGTATAGCTCTAGTTATTTTTCAGAATCAACCCATTTGTCGTTGAAGAAGTTTGGTTTATATAGTACCCTTCTTTCGAACAGTGATATGACTTGACATCAGAGAATAGGAAGGATGTGATTTCTGATATGAGATAATGTGCAGTCAATTTTCTTTAATGATGCTATCATATCTGTCGACTTTGCAGGCCCGTCACCATCCCATCACCTGAAAATTATCAGAGGATGGGATGGGTGCCTTTGACGGGCTAGTTGTCATCAATCATTCCTATTTTTTGAGTGGGAGGAGTACATGTCCATTCATACAGGGATTGTCGGAGATCTAGCAGCCAGGAAACTATTGACCTGATGTAGTTTTTTTATGAAACTACTCTGATTCCTGAGTTGGGAATGACTATAAACTCTAACTTTTGGATACCTGCGACGAGACTGATTTTCTTGATATGCAGGTTGTCTAGGACGAAGTTTTTCTGAGATCACAAGATCCCTAAATCGAGGATACCTCGGGCGATTTTTGTCTGAGACAGTTGATTTCTCGAAAAAAGAACTCTTGGAGTAAAATATGCTTGGAACGAAATACACCTGAGAGGAGAGTACTCTGGTATTACACCTGACTTGAGATAGAATACATCTAAAAAGATAATATTCTGAAATTATATCTAATCTCTGATCATATATCCTGGTGATTGGGTGTTCACGTATCATCATCTTGATTTTTTTTTTTCAAACAAAAACTATAAGGCCAGAAATTGTTGTGGGTTGGATGATGGGTTGCCAATTTTTGATTTGTTATTTCAATGGTGTCTATAATTGGGCCTCAACCGTGAGATGATCTTAAGATTCGAATTTGAATAATAGAATTTACAAATCCATAAGCTTAAAATTTGGTAGATGATTGAGCGGAGTTCGTGAAAGGAGAAAAACATTCTATTTAGAAGAGTTGACCAATACAAAATATCCAATATAAAAGTAACAAGAAGCCAATTACCAATGCATCTCATGTCATGACAATTTGAAAGGAAATTCCTTGAAAAGAAACCCCAACAGTAAATAGATTTTATTCCCTTAATTTCACGCAATCAAAAGACGAAAATGAACTCTTGTTCCTTCAAAATCTCACGCAAAGACAACTCGTACAACAAACCGTAATAAATGCCAACCGCTGTTTCCAAACCTAGTATTAAATGCTGCAGCTGGAATGCCCACCCACCTTCCCACAAAAAATCAATCCCCTATTTTCCTTCACCTTTTCTTCTCCCTAAATGGATTCTCAAACTCTCTCAAATGTCCACTCCCACAGCCAACAACACTTCCAATTATCTCACAAACTTAGGCCTTGGATACTCCATTGCCATTGCTCTGGGTTTCTTGGTGCTTCTTTCTACAATTCTTCTTGCTTCTTACATTTGTTGCCGGTCTCGACATCGAAATCGCAATTATGATTTAAACTCCAATCCAAATCATAATACTAACAATCCTAACGCTGATGGAATCATTCTTCCTCGTATTTTTTTCGTTGCTGAAGATGACCAGGAACAGAACCAAGATGATGATAACTTAGTCGTTGGTCTTGACCAAGCTATTATCAATTCGTATCCCAAGTTTCAGTTCAGTAAAGACAGTGTTTCGGCTGTCTGCAATAGTAACAATACGACGTGTTCTATCTGTCTTTGCGAGTACAAAGATTTGGAGATGTTGAGGATGATGCCTGAGTGTAGACACTATTTTCATCTCTGTTGTATTGATGCTTGGTTGAAGCTTAATGGGTCGTGTCCAGTTTGTCGGAACTCTCCTTTGCCTACTCCGCTTTCTACGCCGTTGCAAGAGGTCGTGCCGTTGTCTCAATACGCTGCGGATCGGAGGAGGAGGTGATATCGGCTTAGTTTTGGTTTCTGGTTGGTGATTTTGGGAGTTTTGTTTGATATGTTTGGGTGTTTGAATTGTAAAATTTTATTTATTTTTATTATTTTTAGGGAATTTTAGTAATAGTTTTACAGGGGTTTCTGTTTGATGATGGATTGTGATTTCGATTGGTATAGAGGAAAAAGACTGACTGATTGATGATCTATGTTCGGCTGGAATTGATAATGAATTGAGTAAATTTAGTTGTGGGATTAATTATCCAGCATATTTTCTCTGAAATGTTCTTGATTTCGGATTTGATTAACATATTGGGGTTGTAATTGTTCCTGTCCGCAGGTAATTCATGGTTAATGTGAGCTAAAATTACTCTCTACAAACAATTTAGTGTGAATTAAGGCTTCAATTTTCCAGTTTCGTTTGTTAATCATTAAATTTTTAAGTTTAGATGGAGAGATCTAGCTGAATTGGATCCTTATAGATATCATGATTTTCCCAATTATTTTCAGTTGTTATTTTGTCTTCATGCTGCTACTTAGAAAGATGAAGGTCCCAGATTGGAAATGAGATAATCATGGACATAAATATTACTCGGTTGATTCAGAATCTCACATTCTCTCTCCTTCTTTGCCGATTACAGTGTACTTCTAACAGGGAGTCCTATCGAGCATAGTGCTTAGGCACTATTTTTCTCCTAATTTTTTTCCGCTGCTTATTTGTCAGCAATGTTTAATTGAAATCTTAATGTTCTAATAATTAATTTAAGATTTGTTTTGGCTGTTCAGACTTGAGAGAACCCAATCGATTCCTCACGGGATTGGGCCCCCGTTGATTGAAAAATTCCTTGACATTGGAGACTTGTATTGGATTGGATTGTGGAATACTTGAGGCTGAATCTCCAAGCATAAAAGACTTTATTACACTTAAGTCAACTCGAGCAATCGGATTTGTTTAATCATAAATTATTTTCCTTGTACTGGAGGAAACGGTTGTTACAGGTGGATGTATAAACCCGGGAAAACTTTCCAATCAACGGTGCGTCTCCTGGTCTGGGTGGTTGATATTATAAACCTCAAGACTGAAAGCGATTGATGAGATGGCCTTGATCACTCTGGTGGTGACTGTAGTCTGATTGGCACGTCTCACAAGTCACCTTTTATTTATTTATTTTTTATGACAAACTGAGTTTTATAACGTTTGAGTGTAGGACATAGGCTACATAGTACAATGTACAGTGTACAGACCTCTCTTAGATTTTGGAAGCGATGACCAGCTCTATGCTAAGAGTACCGCTACATTCGTGGAGTTACAAAAGAATATTCATAGTAAACTGCAGTAGGTTGCTTACTCCTCAGGAAATACTTGCCAGAAGCACAGAAAAATATAATGTCAGCAAAAAGAAAGCAGGGAACTCTGATCTCACAATATCAAATTGCTATCTCGAATCGTGCAACTTTGTTCGTCATTTAAAATATATGCAACCTCGGTATAACTCACCTCTCCCGGGTCTCCCCTGCTTTCCTCCCCTATTTTTCGTCTTTCAGCTTCAGGTTTCAGCTACTCTCTACAGCTCTAGTGCAACGTTTAAGGTTCAAATACATTGGGCTTACGTTTGTTAGAGTTTTGATATTAACTGTTGCTGTTTTTCCTTGCAGCTTTATATCCTGTTAATTTGTCAATCAAGAAAGAGATGCGCAAGCCAAATGTTCTTATGAAGTTAGGAGCAACTAGAGGGGTTCACAGGTCTATTTTTATTCTGGGTACATTTATTCTTCTTATTTCTGTTGCTACCTTATCCAAGTTCTACTCCATCCGATCTCTTCTTGTTCTCAGTACCTTCTGTGGTAATGACGTAAATCCGAAGATTCAGAGCGAACTCGGAAGTGAAGTGATCAGATATAGTGTTGATATTGTTATTGAGAAAATTCGAAAAGAAATGAGAGACTTGAGAGATTTCCCGACAGATACATCGTCATCATGTTGTCATGTGATTCAAGATTAACGTGAATTGCTGAATGCAAGGGTGAAGAGAGTGAGTGAAATGCTGATGGTAATTAGTTGGGAGTTAGTTACGGGAAGGAGGGAAGATTATATTTTTTTCAAGTGCAAGTGGACAGCAGCAGCTGAGCTGGACTTTCTTGCTCTTGTTTCTTGCTCTTGGATTCCAATAGCTGTATATATTTTTGCATCTAGCTAATTGTAAACACACGCCAATTTTGTAGAATTCTCTTCATCAATAAAACTT
>JAVXUL010000001.1:15050045-15068713 GCA_035590515.1 Trichilia minutiflora
GCACCGGAGAACCGGAAGGGGAGGGAGACAGAGGATACAGGGGGGTACGTAGGCAGCTCGGGTCGTTCCCCGAGTCCCGTCACAAAAACAACCACCACTCCTCCACCGTGTGGCCGAGGATTCTGCGTGTTTCGTAGCCTCCAACCGAAGAGAAGAAGAAGAAGAAACCTGCTGGTGCGAGGAATAGTCGCCGTGATCATTTTTTGCATCAACAATAATAATTATTATTAAATTTATATCAAATACTTATATCTTAATTCAAATTATCACCGTTAAGTCATAATTAAAAGAAGAAACGTTCTATTTAGAAGAGTTGACCACTAATCCAAAGCTAGAAACTGGGAAAAAAAAAATTCCACAGAAAAATATCAAGAAGCCAATATAAGCAATGTGTTTCATGTCGTGACAATTGACAAGAAATCCCATGAAAAGAAAACACCACAACAGCAAATAGATTCTATTTCCAGAAGCATAATAAAAAGACGAAAATGAACTTCTATTCCCTCGAAATCTCACACAAACACTACTCATTCATACAACAAATCATAATAAATGCTAACTTTTGTTTCCAAACCTAGTATTAAATGCTGCAGCTGGACTGCCCACCCACCTCCTCACAAAAAAACTCCCCTAATTTCCTTCAACTTTTCTTCTCCCTAAATGGATTCCCAAACACTCTCAAATGTCCACTCCCACACCCAACAACACTTCCAATTATCTCACAAACTTAGGCCTTGGATACTCCATAGCCATTGCTCTTGGTTTCTTGGTACTTCTTTCTACAGTTCTTCTCGCTTCTTACATTTGTTGCCGGCCTCGACATCGAAACCACAACTCTGATTCAAATTTTAATCCAAATAATACTAACAATCGTAACTCTGATGGAATTGTTCTTCCTCGTATTTTTTTCGTTGCTGAAGATGACGACCTGGAACAGAACCAAAATGATGATAACTTAGTCGTTGGCCTTGACCAAGCTGTTATCAATTCGTATCCCAAGTTTCAGTTCAGTAAAGAGAGTGTTTCGGGTATCTGTAATAGTAACAATACGACATGCTCGATCTGCCTTTGCGAGTACAAAGATTTGGAGATGTTGAGGATGATGCCTGAGTGTAGACACTGTTTTCATCTCTGTTGTATTGATGCTTGGTTAAAGCTTAATGGGTCGTGTCCAGTTTGTCGGAACTCTCCGTTGCCTACTCCGCTTTCTACGCCGTTGCAAGAGGTCGTTCCGTTGCATCAATACGCTGCGGATCGGAGGAGAAGGTGATATCGGTTTAGTTTTGGTTTCTGGGGGTGATTTGGGGCGTTTTGTTTGGTGTGTTTGGATGCTTGAATTGTAAATTTTAATTTAATTTATATTTTTTTAGGGAATTGTGGCAATAGTTTTACAGGGCTTCTGTTTGATGATGGATTGCGATTTTGGTTGGTAAATTATAGAAGAAAAAAAAAATGACTGATTGATTATCTATGTTAGGCTGGAATTGATAATGAATTGAGTATACTTATTTATGGGATTAATTATCCAGCATATTTTCTATGAAATTTTCTTCATTTGGGATTTGATTAACTTATTGGAGTTGTTATTGTTCCTGTTCGCACGTATTTCATAGTCAATGTGAGCTAAAACTATATCTTGTGTACAAACAACTTAATATAAATTAAGGCTTCAATTTCCAGTTTCGTATCTCATTCATATTATACTTTTAAGTTTAGATGGAGAGATCCAGCTGAATTGGGTCCTTACAGATATAATGATTTTCCCAATTATTTTTGTCTTAATGTTGCTACTTAGGAAGATGAAGGTCCAAGTTCGGAAATGAGATTACTCATGGACATAATTATTACTCTGTTGTTTCTGAATTTCACATTCTCTCTCCTCCTCCGCTTATTACAGTCTATTTCTAACAGGGAAGCCTATGGAGCCCAATGCATACCGCTATTTTTCTCCTAATTTTTTTTCTGCTGCTTATTTGTCAGCAATGTTTATTTGAAATCTTGATGTTCTACTATTGAATTCAAGATTTGTATTGGCTGTTCAGAGAAACGAATCTGCCCCTTCCTCACGGGAATGGCCCCCTGTTCATTGAACAGAAAATTCCTTGACGTTGGAGACTTGTATTGGAACACTACTGCTGAATCTTCAAGCAAAAAAGACTATAGTACTGAAGCGAGCTCAAGCAATCGGATTTGTTTAATTATTAACTGAATTTCCTTGTACTCGAAAAACGGTATATGCAGGAGATGCATCATGCATAAACCAAGGAAACCTTTTCCAATCAACAGCGCCTCTCTTGGTCTGTGGTGGTTAATATTATAACCTCACAAATGATATCCTAGACTGAAAGTGATTGATGAGACAGCTTTGATCACTCTTGTCGTAACTAATGACTGATTGGCACGTTTCACAAGTTAATTTTCGTTTTATATTTTATACCAAATTGAGTTTTGTAACGTAGGACATAGGCTACAGAGTACAATGTACAGACCTATCTTAGATTTTGTAAGCATTGACCTACTCTATCTTAAGAGTGTTGCAAAATTCGTGGGATAGAATAGAATATTCTTAGTAAACTGCAGTAGGTTGCTTACTCCTTAGGAAATGCTTGTGAATCTGAGAAGCACCAAAAACAATAATGTTAATAAAAATAAGGCAAGGGACTCTGATCTCACAATATTAATTAAATATTCCAGTCTCCAATTCTGCAACTCTCTTGATCATTTAAAATATATGCAACCTCAGTCTATCTCACCTTTCCCCTGCTTTCCTCCCCTAATTTTCTCCGGCTTTCAGTTTCAGGTTTCAGGTACCCTCTACAGCTCTAGTGCAATTTTTAAGGTTCAAATACATCGGGCTCATGTTCGTTAGAGTTTTGATATTAAGTGCTGTTGTTTTTCCTTGTAAATTTATATTCTGTTAATTTGTCAATCAAGAGAGAGATGCGCAAGCCAAGTGTTCTTATGAAGTTAGGAGCACCTGGAGGGCTTCGCAGGTCTATTTTTATTCTGGGTACATTTGTCCTTCTTATTTCTATTGCTACCTTACCCAAGTTCTACTCCATCAGATCTCTTCTTGTTCCCGATACCTTCTGCGGTAATAACATAAACCCAGAGATTCAAAGCGGACTAAGAATTGAAGTGATCAGATCCACTGTTGAAATTGTTACTGAGAAAATTCGAAAAGAAATCAGTGGCTTAAGAGATTTACCGATGGATTCATCGTCATCAGCATCTCTATTAAGACACGGTGCTTTTCTCGCAGACATTATGGGGCTTATCGAGTCAGTGCACGAATCTTTACGGATGAGTGAAGGGACTTATCGGCATAACAGCGAAATCAAATCTGTTCATCCTCTATTGAAGCCTAAGCAACCATCTGATGAGCCAGCTAATTATTTTTTGATTGAAGAGATACGCAAGTACGTTAAGATCAAACCCAATAGATTAGGAAGACAGAACTTCATGGGAGCTAATGGAACATTCACTAGTCTTGGCCACGCTTGTTTTTCCCTGACGAAAGAGCTTGAAGAATACATGGATTACGATGTTGGTGAAATCTGCAATGATGACTGGAAACTAGCTCAAAAGTTGATGGTTCATGGCTGTGATCCCTTACCAAGAAGGCGGTGTTTTGCAAGAGCCCCTCAGCTCTATATGCAGCCATTCCCCATCAATGAGTCCATGTGGAAACTTCCTGATAGTCGAAATGTTCGATGGAGTCAATATAGACGCAAAAACTTCCATTGTCTTGCTAGTAATACTACAGGCAAAGGCTTCTTTAAGTGTGCAGATTGCTTTAATCTTTCTGATCATGAAATGCCCAGATGGATTGAACAGGTAAATATAGACCCCATTACCAATTTAACAGCAGATTTTTTGATACCTGAAGTGCTTAACATTAAACCTGGAGAGATCAGAATTGGATTGGATTTCAGCGTAGGAACTGGGACTTTTGCCGCAAGAATGATGGAGTTCAATGTTACAGTAGTTTCGGCAACTATCAATCTTGGGGCACCATTTAATGAAATGATAGCACTACGAGGGCTTGTACCTTTGTACTTGACAATAAATCAGCGTCTTCCATTCTTTGATAACACTCTGGATTTGATTCATACAACAAGATTTCTTGATGGGTGGATCGATCTTTTGCTCCTAGACTTTATATTATACGATTGGGATAGAGTTTTGAGACCAGGTGGATTTCTTTGGATTGATAGCTTTTTCTGTTCCAAGGAGGATTTGGATGATTATTTGGAGGCCTTTAAGATGCTAAGGTACAAGAAACACAAATGGGTGGCTGTTCCAAAGCTGGATAAAAATGATGGAGAGGTCTTCTTTTCTGCTGTATTAGAGAAGCCACCAAGACCATTCCGATGAATCATAGCTGCATCAAACTATAAAATTCATGTTCCATAATCCATAATTACAGTAAGAATTACATCTCTAATATTATTAGCATCTCTTGTCTGTTAGTTGAACACAGCTTCTCTTTTTCAGCATCTACTGGGTGTAATATGGTGATTCTATCTTAAAGGACATTTGTGTTAGTCTTGGGTTTTCAGCACCGGTGTAATATGGTGATTCTATCCTAAGGGACATTTGTGTTAGTCTTGGGTTCAAATCACTGGGAGTGTGCCTAGGTATAAGAGCCTGATGCAGCCTCGATTTTATCAGATTGTTTGGTATCGTCAGTCAGTAAAACCGAGTCGAACGCCTGTTGGTTAAGAGTTTGGATCCCGTCCCGATAACGTTGCTCTAAGACAGTCGAAGGCCTGGGTCCTCTTGACGGAATCTCCCGAAACGTTGGCTGGTGATCGGAGTTTCCGGATTTTCCAAAAAAAAAAAAAATTCCTCTTTTTCATTGTCCCCGTCAACTTGTGGACAGCGCAATAGTTGAAGATCACACATTTGTAAAGAAATTATCACCGATTGATAATAATATTTCATATTTGTTCATTGCTTACATTTTCTTTTTTTTTTTTTCATTATTGTGCAAGGTATAGATTCCTTCCACAGTGAGTGCTTTTTGACATAAATTGCTAATCACATGACCCCAGACACTTCATCCGAAGAATCATAATTTGGATCAAGGAAGAAGGTAACATGGGTTACAACCTGTCTTTTAATTCACTTTCTTCTTTCTTTTATATTTTACCTTTTGGAATTTCTTTTGATTGTGACTCAAACTGTCACTGAGATTCTTAGATCTCATAAAAAAAGGATCGGAACTAGACAAAGACAGAGAATCATTACATTTTGTCAATTATGTTGCAGTAAATTAAATGCTTTAATACTTCTCTGCGAAGGAAATGTGTAATGATGGCAGTAGAGGAACATACTTAAGCAAGAAGGCTACCGTCGCCGTCAGAATGTGTCCATGTTTATCTATTTGATGGCCTTCCTGAAAGAATGTTGTACAATGGATTTTTGTTCTTTTTCAACTAGAGAGATTATTGCTTGAAAGTCACATGATAAGAAATGTAGGAACAAGAATCAACAACAGCGTTCCCAATTGAACTGACAAAACTAATTTTTTCCTTAGAACTACAAAGATTTTTTAATATGCTTACCGCAATTCATTGTATAAACATAAGCAATGGAAGAACATTGCTTATTTGAACTTTTAGTACGAAAGAATTGATTGAATGAGATTGCATAGCTACAACATTAACAAAAAATCTGTACCTTTGATTAATTACACGAACTATTTTCAGTTATTCGGGACTAGTCTTGAGATCCGAGAATTGCTCTCTGATGATGAGAGAGGAACTGATGAGAACTCAGAATCAGAATGTTCAGATGGCCGTAAATCTCCTTGGGAGTGCAGGGGGCTAACAATTTGGCTGGCTGATAAACTTGATCTTGAAAAACCTGGACTAGCACTACCCGTGCTTGTTCTCTCATCGGGTACACGTGGGCTAGTCGCTGTAGCAGTTGGACTTGTTGCATGTATAACTTCCTTGGATCTAGCGATGTTCTCTGCAGATTCTCTCCTCTCCCTTTCTTCGGTTTCCTTGAGAAGAAAATCAACCCATAGATCTGCAAATGACTGAGAGATAATGGATTTAGGTTAAAATTAGATTTGTTCCAAGAAAAAAACTAGGAGGATTACAAGGCAATTTTTGACAAATTAAAACCACTTCCCACAGAACAAAGCAAAGCAAAACCCAATGAAGGCAATTATTTTTTAGGCTGGGCAAGCAAAATCAAATTTCAAAATTCACAAAGAAATATATATGTGTGTGTATATATATATACACACACCTGATTTTCAGATGCTATGTTTGTATGTGATTCAGCGGAACCTCCCAAGATGCCACCAACTAGGCGACCAGGTAGACCCAAAACTCCACGAACAACACCTTTGCCTGCACCTTGTTGAGCAATGCCTATTCTCTGTTTGTCTTCGTCAGAAAATCCCAGCATACGAACCATAAGATCCAGTACCTGGAAGCCACAGTATGTAATTATAGCACATCAGCCAATTGTAAAGGAAACTTTTGCTAAGGAAGCTAACTTTAGTTGAGAGAAACAGATGCATTTTTCCAGCATCTGAAATTATGCACTTCATGGTGTAGAGAAGAGATACTCGATTGACAATAGCATCTCTAGAAACTCAACTCCTCCTAGTGCCTAGATGATTTTCACTACCCTAACGAGGATATTTGGATTTCTTTTAAAGTTAAGACATTGTTCTCCACTATTTCTTCTTGCATCATCCCTTAAATAGAAGAGACAATTACCCAAAAATAAAAATCGCCCCGCTTGAAGCCTCAACCAACCTTAATCACAAATGTGTTTGCAAGTAAAGAAATGCTGGAAACAATTCAATTATTTATTTTTATCCAAAAATTTTTATTAATCATACTAATAAGCCTTCATACCTCTCTGCTGTGGTTTCTTTGGAAGTAGGTAACCAGTAATTTTATCACGATGCGCCTGCCAACATATTTAATCACAAGGTTAATATTTTATTCAAGTTTCTATTCAATTAACATGGCAACATAACTAAGATACAATGTAAATTAAATGTCCACCAAACCTCATCTGAAGAGACAAACATGGTAACAGCATGAGTTATTAGCAGAACAATTACAGTGATAGATGTAAGAAGGCAGCACAAGCATGATGGATTTAATTTAAATTTTAATCTCTCAGTGAGTGCAGGAGTGGAAGCGTTAGTATGATGGTGACTAGAATTCAAAGATACAGGGTTTGGGTTTAACTCTTTAGAGATGAGAAACATTTTAAAGGAAGATTCACATAACTTACAAACTCCCAAAATGTAAGCATAACATGTTAATAAATGATACAGGAATCAAAGGAAAATTATAAATAATGTTTACGTATTAATCACTATTGCCATTCATTTCAAATGCAGTATCACCATCAACATGGAGTTTCTTCCAACTCAGAGAATCCAGAGAATCAGAAAGGAAGAGAGACAATACATGTGGTAATCAACAAAAACATTAGATAAAAGAAGGTTTCCTTGTACAGCACAAGGCAAGCCATCTTAAACTATGGTAGAAAAAACTACTTTTAATTCTGAAAAGGAAACAGAAGTGGAGGTGGGTAGATGAAACACCATTCTCATAATTGATCCCTGCAATGTAAATAAACCAAATACCAATATGATAAATATTTAATATAAAATTAAAACAAGCTAACCTGTCCACAAGATAATCTGAATCCATTGACATTCTGTTAAGCCTGGTCATACTTTGTTCAACAGCACGGCATAGTTTGGCATTATCTTCCTCAAGCTTGTTTACTCTGCCTTTTCCTTCTACCAGCATCTTTTCAGCTTGAGAAAGCTTGGCCAAAATTTCTTCCTTTTCCCTCCTTGATACCTCTGCTAGTAGATCTGCATCCTGGTAGAAGAATAGAGCATCAAAATATGAAGCAAAATGACTTGCAAAATCCAAACACACTTCCATTTATCCAGGTCAGTGAGGAATCTGAATAAACATAAAACAAATAATGTCAAATAAACTTAGTTATTAACAACATATAACCATTAAATAAGATTATCAGAAAAACCTCCTGAATCTATCAATGGCAATCATTTGAATCAAAAAGCCATTTGCTCATGAGAATATTTGCATCAAAGTCAGAACATAATTATATGTTCATTGAACAGATTTGACAGATTCTTATACATTAGGAACATAAAGTAATAATGCTCACATTTACAACCCAGTACCACATATACATGCAGATGATAAGCCAATGTTAGCATTTACAAACCATTACAACATAATCAGTGTAGCTGACTGCAACTAGTGTGACATTCGAAATTAGTTGAGTTGATATGCGCTCTAGCTTGGTTGTGTATCTTTCATTTTCCTTGCCTCATAAGTCTGTGGTTATAGCTATCTTTTTCAAATTCTAATAAACCTGACATCTGAAAAAGATAGCTCACAGAAATATTAGATTAACAAAATAGAAAAGATGGAAACTCCAATGTAGATATGAAATTTTCAAACAGCAAACTACCATGAAACTTCAAGGATGCAGTAACAACTAATAAATTGATTATAATGATGACAAACAAATTCCAATCATATTCGAAAAAAGAGAAGAGGATAGATCTATACTTTCAACTGCTCAGAAAGTTTAGCTGATTCTTCCCTTGCCAAAGCCATCTCGCGCTCCAAATGTCCCTACGGTATTGATAATATTATGCTTAAAACCAAATTTCAGACAGTCCCAATGAGCACAAGAAATGAGTCCCAACGAATACAAGAAATGATTAAACTTTTTTTACCTTAGCCTCAAGGTCAGCAAAGTATTGACCAAGAGCAGTTTGAAGATTAAGAAGTTCAACATTTTTGGCATCTAATGTCCTCAAACAGTTCGTGAGTTTTTTGTTCAGATCATCAATAATTTCCTTAGACTTCTGAATTTCATTGTTGTTGATCATCTTCAGTTCCTCCTGATTCGCAAGTGTCTGCTTCAGAGTCTTTTCCAAGTGTAATATTTGAGCCCTTTGATATTCATTATTCTCACGAAGCTCTTCAATGATTTTACTGTCCTCATCCATTTTTTCAGATTCTTCATGTGCCTGAGCAATATTCCAGTAAGAGTAACTATCTTTAATTTTCACTGCAGAAAGTTTAAAAATAAAATTTACTTAATAATACAGAAGAACCCATGCACAACTAGAATCTAGCACAATCACTAAAAAGCAGCACTAACTTCTAGAACAAACCAACACCCTTCGATGCTTTAGCATGAACATGTCAAATTGGAAATTAAAAACAAGTAAGATCTGTCACGTCTCTTGAAACTCTTCAGAAATATTTACATTGTGAATCATTAAACAGCATACAGTTACTAGTCCCTCATAAGGCATTTTAGCTTCAATTCTAATGTGGAACAGTGCAATTGTTGACAGACCAGCAACCAACATTGAATCAACCAATCCTCATAATTAAAAGAGTGCCACTCCAGAGTGCATCCCCAATGCCATGAAACTAAAAGCCAAAATATTTAAAAGATTAAAAAACAGAGAGCAAGACCACGTGCAGAAGCTACTTAAACAACCTTTTCTAACAGATGCTGCTTAAGACGGTTTAGCTCCAGCAATGCTTTATCCCTTTCAGAGCATGTTTCTTTCAAATCCTTATCCAACTTTTGCAAAGATAGCTCCATTTCTTCTCTTCCAGGAAAGCTTTGTGATGATTCTACCTTCTGGGAAAAAATGAAACATCATGAGTAATAGAAGAGTGAACCCACTGGATAAAATAATGACACTTGCCAATACCATACAGAAGGGTCAACTGCCATCAGCAAGGAGTGCTTGACCTAACAACCATAAGATATTAATGTATAGCATGCAGACATACTAGATACAGATTTTACCCCATTCAATCTACTTGGATGCTCTGAATTATCTCGAAATATTTTGTCATTTGAAGATTTTCTGTTCTTTTCCAAAGCAACCTCAAGTTCAGTCTTCTCAATCTATACAATCATATAAAAATTAGAGCATATTCACCATCGCACAATAAGCAGTATAAATTTCTGAACAAAGATTATGATAGACTCCAGTAAATTTTAAAAGCGTCAAAGTTTATCAACCTTAAGAATATTGTTTTCCTTCTCTAGAGCAGCAACTACTCTTTTCAAATTCCCAACAATGTCATCTGCATCTTCATTCTCCCTTCTATTCAACTCCATTTGCAGTCGTCTTATCTCAGATAATTTTTCATTCAATTCCTTGTGTATTTTGCTTATTTCTGTGGAGGTCTGCAAATAGAGAAGAAAAAATGCTGTCAGAAAACACACAACCAAAAGCGCATAATTTTCTTTGTAGATAAATCACCCTGTCACAGCTCCTATGTCAGCTAATAACTCACTTTGTCCTTATCCAGTTTTAGTAACTTGAGTTTCTCCTGGAAAGATTCATTGAGTTTCTGTTCCTCTGAAAATACAAAATATCATACACTTTTGTACACATGAAGTACACAAGAAAAACAAACAGAAAATAAATTCCATTCGGTCAAAACTTAACCTTACTTGTGCAACATACCCTGTAGTTTTAGCTGCACATTAGCGAACTTCTTGCATTCTTCTTCGAGTTCCATCCTAAGTTGTTTTGTTTGTAACTCGTGAGTAGCTTGCACTGCTGCCAGAGACCTATTGTTCTCTTCCAGCAAATCTGCAAGCTCCTAGAAAGCATTCATATATCCGTTGTCAATTGCATTCATCATTAAATTAAAATAAGAAAAATGAAAAAAGGGAAATGAAATGACAAACACCGGAAAACATGAAGATTATTTTTAAATTGTAGAATTAAACTAAATGGAACTCAACTGGAAAGAAAATCCTGGAAAGCAAAAAAGGTACACATAGCTGTAATAATTCATCGAAAAATATCTGAAAATTTTAATATCAAGATCCAACCTCACAACGAAGCACATAATCCACATGTTTTAACAATAAATTAGCTCACGACCTTCCTCAGAAGGTAAACAAAAAGAAATGCTGTTACCTTTTCTTTCCCTAGCAAATTGTAATGTCTGGTCTCCATCTTATTTTGTGTAACATCAGGTTGTAGAGCATGTGTGCCATTCCCCATACTGTCTTGTTTAGAGGAGAAACCATTCCGCATTTGATTAGCAGCTTGATGGTGTTTTGCTTGAGCAGTGAGCTTATTTTGTCGGCTTGGTGATAGATCATTACTTCCCTGTACAAATTACAAAATAATTCAGGAAATAACCAATAGCTTATTCATAAGCTATTTAGTTTATATGAAATAAAGAACGAAAGAAATAGCATGATCCTTTGATTTCAAGGCAGTAAAATCATAGCAAACAACTAGGACACTACCCATTGCAAGAGATAATAAAGAAACCAATAATTCCTACATAATATCCACCACCCTAACGATAAATCATACAACCATACAAAAATCAATTATTTTCATAATAGATGTAAAATTAGGATTGTGAACCAACTTTAAAAAATGTAGTTAAGTAAAAGGGTTCTGAATAGAAGGCATCCATGCAAACCCATGGGCTTTTCATAAGCTCCTCTGGACACTGGTGACATTTAGCTTTCATTTAGATTTTAACACCAGCTACTATAAAATAAGTTTTGCATACAATTCCATTAAGCATATAGAGAATCCTGTGACACCTCATCAAAATTCAGGAACCGTGCAACATTTAAAATTCTATGCCCTTTCAAAACACTGACTTTGTTCACCCCCTGGTTTGAGAAATGCAAAACTAATTGAAGGCCAATTTATATAGCCGACCAATTAATAGCGAAGCAGGCAAAGGTCATATACCATAGTTAGATTTATCATATTCCAAGATGCATTGAACATTGCAGCTATACAGGTAGGTAGCCTTGTCCTAAGTCCTAAGTTGTACAACATAACTGCAGCACAAAATGACATCAGAAATGGTCCACATGATACATGTGGCCAAAAATCTATTTCCAGCAACATGTAGCTTAAAATTTTAGATTAAAGCAAATTATTACATAGTTAAAAAAACAAAAGAAATTTTTACAGCACAGAATAACAAATCTCAAAAAACATAAAACTCCTGCACGGCGAAGATGAATTAGATCCGTGCACCTACCTTCAGAACATTAATGCTATTAGTTGATGTTTTGGAATTTTCATTTCTAGATGCATCAAGAGCAGCATTTGTTGCATCAAGATTTTGCTTCAATGAGCCATTTTCTCTGTTCAATCTGGAAATTTGCTCCTGCCATTTGGCAATCATACAAGGGAAAGAGCGAAATCAGAATTTAAATTATCAAAGACTTAAAATTAAAAATGATTAATAATTAGAAAAAGGAAATACTATCATGGACGACACTTTATACATGGAATATCTAAGTTAGTTTCAGACCCAGCTAAACAATATTAAAAAAGGAAAAGGTTAAACAGGCCAACCAAGTACTCAGTTGTATACTAAGGTCAGAATACTCTTCTCAAAGAATTCACCTCCAGAGAATATAAAATAGTCGCTCAATCCATTTCATGATTCACAATATATAGCGATAAATGTTATAAAATTTACGACATATATATTCCAACATTTAATAACCAATGACGATTGTTAGAGAACTAAAAGTTATGGTTATAATATTAATAATTCAACATTTTATCTTCTGCACAGAGTCATAATGGACTAACTATAACTCTAAATAATTATGTCACTCTTTTGTTTTTGTTTTTGTTTTTGTTTTTGTTTTTGTTGTTGTTGTTGTTGTTGTTGTTGTTGTTGTTCTTATTATTATTATTATTATCTTAATGTTGTTGGGCATAATAGTAACTTTAAGCCAGTATCTTAATTTGATCCATCATAAAAAACAAAACAAGTAAAGAGGTAGTATTAGTACCTCTTTCTCTTTAAGCAAGGCCGAATAATTAACTGATAATGCTTTAATTTCTGCCTCAGATTCTTGAAGCCTCTTAATTTCTGCTTTGTATTGTTCAATCTACAAGAATGCCATATAAATCAAAACACGCACTTAGCAGCTGATAAAAGTTATAAAGCCTCCAAATTCATGGATTCAAAACCATATAAATTTAAACACTAAACTAATTGTAATAAACTAGAACATAAAAATTAAAACATACCTCCAAATTGCGCGGCGATTCAATACCGTTTGCGACCGGAGAACGCGAAACGGACTTCGAATGAGCAACCCTGCGAGAATTTCTCCGATCAGAGACCGGTGTATTCTCCCCATTGCTTGAACCGTCGATCTTGAACTCTTCTTCATCATCGTCGTCTTCGTCATGTACATCAAGTGCGATCTTATTTAAATTTTCCTTCAAATTTGCAATGGTGCCCCACATCCTTCAATCCGGATCCCGTAACACAACTACGAAAATATATAGATAGAAAGAGGTTCAAATTTATTGATGGTGTAACGAATTTTGGCGCAGAAACGTATCGGTTAAAGTTTTGTAGTTAGATCTGAGATTAGAAGAGCGGGCCCATTTTTATAATTATTTGGTTTGAGAACGCGTAGTTAAGAGCTCAATTTTGTGGATTTTGAAGCGGGTTCAAGATTGGCCCGCTACAAGCCGAAACTTCAAGCTTTCTATTACCCGATAATTCGGTTAGGTCGGCGCTTTTCGTTTTACCGCCAGTGACTTCACTTGGTGTTTACAAATTTTATTTCCGTTTTCGGCACCTTGGTCAACTCAAGTGAAAGAGTAGCTATTTGTTTTAACATATTGGCCTTCAAAATTTAATACAACCCTAAAAACAAAACATATCAGACTGAGTTACGCCCAATCTTCTTCCCCAAGAACTTATTTTTTACGGGCCACTTAATTTTTGTCCCTAAAAAATGATTTGACCCTGAATAGAAGGATGTTTAATTTTGCAAGCTTATATATTTACGGTGACGATATTTCACTCTATTCTTTTAATGGCAACTAACTAAATTTATAAAGTTTGATATATTTTTATAAAATATTTTCCATATATTAAAAATAGTTTTATTATAAATTAAAATAATATTTTTTTATTATACACTTTTTAATAAAATTAAATTATAAACAATTATTTATGCTTGATATTTTTTAACCTTTAGTCACATTCAAATATTTTTTAATACATTTTTTATAATAAATTATAAAAATAATATAAAAATTACTCTATCTTCTCAAATATTTTATGGTGATATTTCTTTTTTATTTTTTATAATTATTCCCATTTACTAAATTTTTTATTAATAAAATAAGTAAAAATAAATAAATATTAATTAAATTATTATCTTATTAGTTTATAAAAAAATTATACTATAATTTTTATTTAACTTAAATATAAATTAAAATATATTTCTTAGTATTAAAGGGACAAATGAAAAAAATATAAATTTAAAATTATGTAAGAAAAAAATAATTTATATATTATTTTTTAATTTTGATAAAAATTTTATTGATAAATATTTAAATATGTTAAAATATTCAAATATCGATTATAAATAATCATTGATAATTTAATTTTTATTTTAAAATGTTATAATTTATAAGATAAAGATATTTTTTAATTTATGATAAAGCATTTTTATTATTATATAAATTAATTTATTCAATATTATAATTTTTAATTTTTATGAACATTTGCCAATTAAATGAGTGCTCTAAAAAACTGAAGTGAATATATCACCACCCACGGATTTATTACCGAAAGCAAGTAAGCAACCGTAAAAATGGATTGCGTCCTACATCCTAGGCCCATTGGCTCCATGATGGGTCGCTAACTCGTACTCTTATAACCACGGTGAAAGAGTTCAGAGTTTAAGCTTCGGGAGTCGCAACATTTATTTTTCTTTATTATTTCGTGCATTCATTCATTTGTTGGGAACCAAAATAGTAGTAGATTGCGCTGGTGATAATTTAAGAGTAAAGCTGTGATTGTGTGATGGTTTCAAATATATCCCACAATATGCGTCTCTCCCTTTTGGTTCATATTCACCGAGCATCGTGTAATCTTTGAATATTTCCAGATTTTGAGGAAAATGTTTGGAAACGAGGGACCTATAGAGGTAGTGCTAAATGAAGCGCACGTTCATCCAAGTTAGCCGTCAGAAGGTGGTACCGAAAGCGGAACATCTGAATCCAAAGTCTTTCGACAATTTTCGGTTCGGTTAATTTATGGAGCTGATTTTCGTACAAATTTTCTCTTAGCTTAGCAAACGTATTCTAGTCAATTAAAATCCGTGGAAGCGAAGTCCCAGCAGTGGAGAAAGCACTCTGGAAATGAGACCATCGGCATCTTAAGTTCTGTTTTCCTGTTTAAGTTGACAATTTGATTAAAATACAACCAGAATTGAGTTTTGTAATTTAAGCAAAACGTGAATTCAAAGAGGAACAAACAGAAAATGCCTGTGTTGCATACATACATTGCTTCTGCGAGATTGAGAGTTCTTTGCAATTCTTTGAGCTGATTGTACACAATTTTGGTCTCCCAAAAGGCATTTGATCTTGGTGGGTCGGGTGGTATGACAGGGAAACAGAGAGGACGTGGTGTCGATTGAAAAGATTTCATTTGATTCTTATTCTAACGGTGTTATTCTTATTCTCATTCGAGATCGATCGAGACAGAGAGAGAGGAAAATTTAAATTAGAAAAAAAAGCCCATGAGTAGAAGTTCCAGCATCGTATCGTCAACCTTGTCAGGATGGCCGAGTGGTCTAAGGCGCCAGACTCAAGTTCTGGTCCTCGAAAGAGGGCGTGGGTTCAAATCCCACTTCTGACATAAGTTTTTGGCTGGGCTTGTAGAACAAGTTAAAACCAATATGGAATTTGGACCCTAAAGACAGAAATTGCGATTTATTAAAGTAAACTACTCATATTTTTATTGCATCGACCTTTCGTATTGAGGAAAACTTTGGATTATAAGGTCCCTGCACTCTAGTCGTTGTCGGATTGAGAAAAAGGTTGGATTGTTTGTTAGGTCCCCACACTAATAGTTTACGGTTGCGGGATTGAGCCCTCTCCCTTCAATGTGTTCTTTAAAAGAAAATTGGATTTTTACTTTAAAGAAATGGACTATTTTGGCCCGCCTTTAGTACATTGCCAAATTACCCAGCCCAGGTGAATGAATTAACCTGGGTGTTAATTAAAATGGCATTCAATACTGGAAAACAAAAAAAGGATTTGCATTGTCGTGCTTGTATTAGCGAAAATAACTACCAATACCCGACATGTCAACCCATACCACCCATTTTGGATTTGGTTCCGTTTTCAAATTGTCTACACATTCTTGCTTCTGTTATGGACGTCGTAGATGGGAATCCCTCCTGCTGATTGACCTCTCCAGGAAGTTTTTCTCTGTATTTGCTTGTTTTGCCCTTAATTGTAGATTGATACCAAATTATCGGTCATTAAAGTTGCGATCGACCATAATGCTTTTTGCTTAACATTTTGGAACAATAATAAAACACTAGTATCGCTACATATTGAAAAATTCCATCCAAATGATGCGTTATTCATGGGAGTAGATAAAAATTTAGATGTGAAATTCTCTTTATTTATTAGGAATCAATTACGAAGATAGAAAGAAATATGATCAAAACAAATTGTCTGTAACGAATACAGGCAGGATGTCGTAAAATTTTGGTCCCCTCAATTCAGAAAAAGAAATTTAATCAATTGTTGCTTTGGCTAGTGAAGACGAAATTTCAAGAAGAGAACGACACAAAAAGATGCTTGAAAAAATGGATTTTTTTCCAAGCAAAGTTTGTATGTGTCCTATCTATCTTGTGCATTCTCACGTGATCAACACCCTGAAAGTATTCAATCTGCCTCTCAATAATGCAGAGCAAATTTGGCGAAGTCCACTCACATTAACGAAGATTTACACTGGGGCTTCATCAAATGTCATCCACAAACCTGTCAGTCTGAGATATGCTTTCTAGTGGCTCCCATATTTCATTTAAAATTTTATAACCAAATTATCAAAATGAAGAGAATTATTGCCATTTTTTTAAGGTCTTGCTGTATTCTCTCAAAAAATTTTCGACGTTATATATTTTATAAGATAACCAAACACGCCTTGCATTATTATTATTATTATTTCAAATATAACAAAAATATTAACCCAAACTCCTCTGGTATTTGCAATTTGAACTCCAAACCTCTTGAACTAACATCCGCATCCGTGCATTCATTTATCAATACCAAAATAAGAGAGAAACTATAATTATCAGTATGATCCGGCCTGCTAGTGCTACAAAAAAGGGATCCCTCACAAAAGCACGAAATTTGGTTGGAAGATCACCTGGACAATAATAGCATTAAAGATTACACATAACAACAAAAAGAGAACAAATGAAACCGTGCAAGAGTTTATATGTAACGCATATTGATGGACAACTTCTTTCCTTTACAAGAATAAGGTGACAAATAATAACAACAAATTTATTTAGTCCTCGTATCATAATTGAGAATACAACGAGCAAATTTTATGTTCACATGAATAGCCAAGCGAAGGAAGACACAGAAATTGACAAAGGACAATTTTTTCTTAATTAGTTTATCGCATGTTTCTCTAGAGATTTTCCATTCCTTCTCCTTTCCCGCTCTCGTTCTCTGAAAATAACAATTAGAAGATGATCAAATTAAAAGAAAAGAAAGTAAAGATAACATGAACATGTACATGCCTATTGATCTTTCGCAACGGAGAACGGCTTCATAAATTGAGTTCTCAATAACAGACCAATTATCACTAACTATGTGTATTTCTTTGCTGTGCAGATGGTTGTGGTACATTGCTCCAACTTTTAGCTTCTCGTACTCTCCTGTCAATATTATCAACCATGTTACTTTTTCTTGAGTTTCGTACTCTGTTGCAACGAGGTATGAGATATCCAAAACACTTCCGCATGATTATGTTAGATGATTTTCTCCGTTTCTTAATTACATGATAATGATGCTGAAAGGATAGAATTTTAATATTTCTTCACAAAATAAACGAGTACGGGGTAAGTCTAGGATGAAATATGAGGTGGTTGTTTATTCAAATAAAATCTGTTACTACTTGTTGGACATTCAAGATTTTATTACTTATTGCTAATACAGTGGAAATACAAAATTCTCTAACCAAGCAATCATATAGAAATCCCAAACAATAACAAGTATTCTACTAGTTAATTAAATATAATTTAAAGTAAATAAATGACACAAAACACAAAATTTAACGAAGTTCGGTATAAATACCTACGTCCTCGGGCGCCGTAGAGAATCTGCAGAGAATCCACTATCTTCAATTTTGTAACTTTACAACTTCTTTTGGACTACAATGTAATTACCCAAAAGATACAAATCAAAATCAAAGATATTTAATACTAAGGGGCTTTATTAAAAAACCCCAAGGACCCTTTGAAAAGAGGACTATCAATGGAAGACTTATATTTTTGGATACTTTTACAAATCAACTTATGGCCTCTTTTTATAATAAAAAGACAAGCCAACAATCCGCCAACTTGAGCAATGTGGGACAATAGCCAAATCTCACAAATCTCCACCTTAGCGATTTTCCCAATTCTCAATCAAAATCTTCAGTCTTCAACAAATCTCTGACAAACTTCTGCGACACTCCTAAATGTGCCAAATGGCACAATCAAACTCTGAGGATGTTAATCAAGTCCAAACAATAATTGAACTTGATCGTTGTCAC
>JAVXUL010000001.1:15071994-15082070 GCA_035590515.1 Trichilia minutiflora
TGTGGTCCAATGCCAATACTTTCATTAATAAGTAAGCATTTCACAGTACTCATTTTAGTGCTCTTGTAATCTACATATATTGATTTGTTTCTTGAGTAAGTATATCAGGCATTTTTTTAAGACCATGTTTCCTACGTCTAACCTCACCAAATTCTTAGTATACCTCTTATGTGTGCAGAGCTCCACCTCGTATCCCTGAAGTTCATCTTCCTAAGGAGCCATTTTTGCAGGTTGCTTCTGCTTTGACATTTGAAGTTAACCTGGCCTTTGCAGTTTTGCGAAGTATTGCATCTGGAAGAGATTTGAAGATGTTTCTCATTGTATGTTTATCATCTATCCTTCTAATCTGTAAATGAGTCACCTTTAAATTGAAATGCATTTAAAAATTTTGTTAGTGTTTCGATGGTCCTGTTTGTTGGATTGTCTGATAGATGCATTGCTCTCAATATATTCATACGTCTGTTAGAGATGAATTCTATGCAGTTATTGGAAAAAAGGAAAACATTTTAGATTGCTAGTTATTGTGTTTGAGAAGTAACTATTTAATTGTGCCCTTTTAACCTACCCCATGATAGTTGACCAGTTATTTAATTTGGGTAGCACTTGCAATAAATTTATTTTTTGTTTTGTTTTTCTTTTTTTTCTTAAAAAACTTTTTACTGATAAATTTGATCATTCAATTAGTATAATTAAAAATTCTACTATTTTTTGGATGTCAGGTTATAGCTGCCTTGTGGGTGCTGTCAATTGTGGGGAGTTGGTGCAACTTCCTGACCGTATTCTATATAGGTAATGCAAATGGAAGCTCTTTTAGGCTTACAATTTTATATTTATCTTAATCTATATTAAAATTTGATAATCTTCATTGTTATAAACAGTTTTTGTTTTGCTTCACACTGTGCCTGTGCTCTATGAGAAATATGAACACAAGATTGACCCCTTAGCTGAGAAGGCAACAATTGAGATAAAAAAACAATATGCTGTTTTTGATGCCAAGGTTCTGAGTAAGATTCCCAAAGGTTCACTGAAACTGAAAACGAAGAAAGTATAAGACCAGTTGAGCTGAATTATTTGTAGTGGGCATCTTGGTAGTATTGTGTTTCTTGGTTGGTGAGTCTGTTTCTCTTAACCACATTTCATGGTTGTAATTGTCTTGCCCACCAGCTGTTTTCAACTGTATGGTTTGCAATTTGAATTAATTCTGAATTTTTTTGGGGGTTAATTCTGAGTTGTGGTTTCATTTACATGCTCTTAACGCCTTAACTACAGGTGTTTTTGTGATAAGTCGGTTGTATTTTCATCTTAATCAATTTGTTGGACATGGTTTGATTATGGTGCATGTGATTTTTATGACTCTAATTTGTTTTTTAAAATGCTGTGTGTGAATTTATTCAAGTCTGTTGAAAGAGTTTCGTAACAGTTTATTTATTTGTTCTCGGAAACAAATTGCACGCTGAATTATGTTAAAAGAGGAGGTCAAATAGAAACCTGATGTGGTTGGAGTCTGACTGTTGAAGTCGGTTTGCTAAAGTAGTGGGCATGGTTGGAGAGCATTATAGAACGGGTTTGTATGGTGGATCATTGTTTACTTCTATCTAAGGTCTGAAATTTGAAATGACACTTAAGACATTTTTAGAGGGTTGATGGCATTTACCATTTGGTTCTGGTTTAAAAGGATGATAAAGATATTCCATACAACTTTCTATGCCGTATGTTTTTTTTTTTCTTTTTTCAACTAGAAAAATTATTGCTTGATAGTCACATAATAAGAAATGGAGGGATAAGAATAAACAATAGTTTTGTAAGTTGAACTGACAAAACTAATATTTTTCTTATTTGAGACTTCAAGTATGAAAGAATTGGCTGAAAATGATTTCATGGCTACAACAATAATAAAGAATCTATACCTTTGATTAATTACACAATTTAAACTATTTTCAGTAATTCGGGAGTAGTTTTGAGATTCGAGAATTGCTCTCTGATGATGATAGAGGAACTGTTGAGAACTCAGAATCAGAATGTTCAAATGACCTTAAATTTCCCTGGGAAGGCATGGGGCTAATATTTTGGCTGGTAGATAAACTTGATCTTGAAAAACCTGGACTAACACTACCTGTGGTGGTTCTCTGGTCGAGCACATGTGGGCTAGTAGCTGTAGGAGTTTGACTTCTTCCATGTATAACTTCCTTGGAACTAGCCATTTTCTCTGCGGATTCTCTCCTCTCCCTTTCTTCGGTTTCCTTGAGAAGAAAATCAACCCATAGATCTGCAAATGACTGAAAGATAATGGATTTAGATCAAAAAATTACATTTGTTCCAAGAAATAACTAGAAGGATTACAAGGCAACTTTTGACAAACTAAAACCACTTCCCACAGAACAAATCAAAGCAAATATAGGGAAGGCAATTATTTTTGGACTGTGCGACCAAAGCAAATTCACAGTTTCACAAAGAAAAGAAAAAAATATAAATGAAAACCTGGTTTTCAGATGCCATGTTTGCATGCGCTTCAGCTGAACTTCCTCCTAAGATGCCACCAACTAGGCGACCAGGTAGGCCCAAAACTCCACGAACAACACCTTTGCCTGCAACTTGTTGGGCAATGCCTATTTTCTGCTTGTCTTCACCAGAAAATCCCAACATGCGAACCATAAGATCCAGTACCTAGAAGCCACAATACGTAGATTTAGCACTTCAGCCAATTGTAAAGGAAAATTTTGCATAGGAAGCTACTTTAGTTGGGAGAACCAGAAGCATTTTTCCAGCATCTGAAATTATGCACTTTATGGGGTAGGAAAAGGATATTGAATCGAGGATAGTATGCCGGAAATTCAAGTCCTGGTGCCTAGATGATTTTCCCTACACTAATAAGGATATTTGGATTTCTTTTAAAGTTAAGGTATTGTTCTCCGCTATTTCTTCTCTCCTTTCACAACTTACACCTTGCATCATCCCTTAAATAGAAGAGACAATTATCCAAAAATAAAAACTGCCATGGCTTCAAGCCTTGACCAACCTTAATCACAAATGTGTTTGCATGTAAAGAAATGCTGGAGAGAATATTATTTCAATTATTTATGTAAAGAAATGCTGGAGAGAAGATTATTTCAATTATTTATTTTTATCCAAAAACCTCTGTTAATCATACTAATAAGCCTTCGTACCTCTTTGCTGTGGTTTCTTTGCAAGTAGGTAACTAGTAATTTTATTACGATGCGCCTGCCAACATAGTCAATCACAAGGTTAATATTTTATTTCAGTTTCTATTCAATTAACATGGCAAGATAACTAAGATAAAAGGTCAACCAAAGCTCATCTGAAGAAACAAACATGGTAACAGCATGAGTTGCTGGGATAACAATTACAGTGATAGATGTGAGGAGGCAGCACAAGCATGATGGATTTAATTTCAATTTTAATTTCTCAGTATCGCAAGTGTTAGTGTGATAGTGACTAGCATTCAAAGATACAGTGTTTGGATTTAACTATTAAGAGATGAGAAACATTTTAAAGGAAGATTCATATGACTTACAAACTCCTTAAACGTAAGCATAACATGTTAATAAATGATGCAGGAAACAAAAGAAAATTATAAATAATGTTTTATATATTAATCACTAGCACCATTCATTTCAAAAGCAGTATCACCATCAACACAGAGTTTCTTCCAACTCAGATAATCAGAAAGGAAGAGAGACAATACATGCGGTAATCAACAGAAACATTAGATAAAAGAAGGTTTCCTTGTACAGCACAAGGCAAGCTATCTTAAACCATGGAAACAAGCAATATTATGTAGAAAAACTACTTTTAATTCCGAAAAGAAAACAGAAGTGGGGGTAGGTAGATGAAACATCTCACTCATAACTGATCTCTGCTATGTTAATAAAACAAATACCAATATGACAAATATTTAATATAAAATTAAAACAGGCTAACCTGTCCACGAGATAATCTGAATCCATTGACATTCTGTTAAGCCTGGTCATACTTTGCTCAACAGCACGGCGTAGTTTTGCATTATCTTCCTCGAGCTTGTTTACTCTGCCTTTTCCTTCTACCAGCATCTTTTCAGCTTGAGAAAGCTTTGCCAAAATTTCTTCCTTTTCTTTCCTTGATACCTCTGCTCGTAGATCTGCATCCTGGTAGAAGAATAGAGCATCAAAATATGAAGCAAAATAACTTGCAAAATCCAAACACACTTCTATTTATCCCGGTCAGTGAGGAATCTGAATAAACAGAAAGTAAGCAAACAGTATCCAATAAACCTGGTTATGAGCAACATATAACAAATAGATAAATAAGATTATCAGAAAAACCTCCTGAATCTATCAATAATAATCATTTGCATCAACATGCACTTTGCTCATAAGCATACTTGGGTCAAAGTCAGAATATGATTACATGTTCAATGCGGATTTGATAGAATCTATGAATATTATACATTAGGAACCTAAAGTAATAATGCTCACATTCACAACCCAGTACCACATAGAAATGCAGTTGATAAGCCGATGTTTACAAGCCATTACAACATAATCAGAGTAGATTACTGCAACTAGTGTGACATTCAAAATTAGTTGAGTTGATTTGCGCTCTTGCTTGGTTGTTTATCTTTCATTTTTCTTGCCTCATAAGTTTGTGGCTATAGCCATCTTTTTCAAATTCTTATAAACCCAACATCTGAAAAGCTAGCTCACAGCTATATTAGATTGACTATAATGATGACAAATAAATTCCAATCACATTTGAAAAAAGAGAGGAGGATAGATCTATACTTTCAATTGCTCAGAAAGTTTAGCTGATTCATCCCTTGCTAAAGCCAACTCATGCTCCAAATGTCCCTGCAGTATTGATAATATTATGCTTAAAACCAAATTTCAGAAAGTCCCAACAAACACAAGAATCGATTAAACTTTTTTTTACCTTAGCCTCAAGTTCAGCAAAGTACTGACCAAGAGCAGTTTGAAGATTCAGAAGTTCAACATTTTTGGCATCTAATGTCCTCAAACAGTTCGCGAGATTTTCATTCAGATCACCAATGACTTCCTTAGACTTCTGAATTTCACTGTTGTTGATCATCTTCAGTTCTTCCTGACTCGCAAGTGTCTGGTTCAGAGTCTTTTCCAAGTGTAATATTTGAGCCCTTTGATATTCATTATTCTCACGAAGCTCTTCAATGATTTTACTGTCCTCATCCATTTTTTCTGATTCTTCCTGTGCCTGAGCAATATTCCAGCAAGAGAAACTATCTTTAATTTTGACTGCAAAAGTTTAAAGATATTTTACTTAATAATACAAAAGGACCTATGCACAACTGGAATCTAGCACAATCATGAAAAAAGCAGAGCTAACTTCGATAACAAACCAAGACCTTTGGAAGCTTTGGCATGAATATATCAAATTGCAACTAAGTAAGATAGTTGTGAACTCCTTAGAAATATTTATATTGTGAATCATTAAAACAGTATACTGTTACCAATCCTCATAAGAGTACAACTCCAGATTGTATCCGCAATGCCACGAAACTTAAAAGCCAAAATATTTAAAAGATTAAAAAAGAAAGCAGAGATCATGAGCAGAAGCTACTTAAACAACCTTGTCTAGCAGATGCTGCTTAAGACGGTTTAGCTCCTGCAAAGCTTTGTCCCTTTCAGAGCATATTTCCTTCAAATCCTTATCCAACTTTTGCAAGGATAGCTCCATTTCTTCTCTTCCAAGAAAGCTTTGTGATGATTCTACCTTCTGGGAAACAATGTAACATCATGAGTAACAGAAGACTTAACCCACTGGATAAAATAATGACACTTGCTAATACCGTACAGAGGGGCCAAACGGCATAGGCAAGAAGTACTTGACCTAACCAGTATAAGACATGAATGCATAGCACGCAGACATACTAGATAAAGATCTTACCCCGTTCAATCTACTTGAATTCTCTAAAGCATCTGGAAATATTTTGTCATTTGAAGATGTTTCGGCCTTTTCCAAAGCAGCCTCAAGTTCAGTCTTCTCGATCTATAAATTGATATAAAAGATTAGAGCAGATTCACAACCGCACAATAAGCGGATGTACTCCAGCAAATTTTAAAAGCATAAAGTTTATCAACCTTAAGACTATTGTTTTCCCTCTGTAGAGCAGCAACTACTCTTTTCAAATTCTCAACAATGTCATCTGCATCTTCATCCTCCCTTCTATTCAACTCCATTTGCAGTCGTCTTATCTCTGATAATTTTTCATTCAATTCCCTGCGTATTTTGCTCATTTCTATGGAGGTCTACAAATAGAGAAGAAAATACGCCATCAGAAAGAACATAACTAAAAGCACATAATTTTCTTCATAGATAAATCACCCTGTCACAGTTCCAAGGTCACCTAATAACTCACTTTGTCCTTATCCACTTTTAGTGACTTGATCTCCTCCTGGAAAGATTCATTGATCTTCTGTTCCTCTGAAAATACAAAAGATCAGATGCTTTTGTTCCCACAATATACACAAGAAAAACAAACAGAAAATATATTCCACATGGTCAAAACTTAACCTTGCTTGCAGAAACATACCATGTAGTTTTAGCTGTACATCAGCAAATTTCTTGCATTCTTCTTCGAGTTCTATCCTAAGTTGTTTTGTTTGCGACTCATGAGTAGCTTGCACTGCTGCCACGGACCTATTTTTCTCTTCCAGCAAATCTGCAAGCTCCTAGAAAGAATTCATATATCCATTGTCAAGTACAATCATCATTAAATTGAAAAAAAAGAAAAAGAAAAAGAAAAATGAAATGACAAACACCAGGAAAAGTGAAGATCATTTTTTAAATATAGAATTAAATTAAATGGACCTCAAAAAGAAAGAAAATCCTGGAAAGCAGAAAAGGCACACAGCTGTAATAATTCATTGAAAAATTTCCGGAAATTTTAATTTCAGTATCCAACATAAAAATGAAGCGCACAACCCACATATTTTAACAGTAAGTTAGCTCACACAGCCTTCCTCAGAAGGTAAACAAAAAGAAATGCTAACCTTTTCTTTCCCTTGCAAATTGTGATTTCTGGTCTCCATCTTATTTTGTCTAACATAAGGTTGTAGAGTATGTGTGCCATTGCCTATACTGTCTTGTTTAGAGGAGAAACCATTCTGCATTTGATTAGCAGCTTGACGGTGTTTTGCTTGAGCAGTAAGCTTATCTTGTCGGTTTGGTGATAGATCATTAGTTCCCTGTACAAATTACAAAATAATTCAGGAAATTACCAATAGCTTATTCACAGGCTATTTAGTTTATATAAAGAAAGAAAGAAAGAAATAGCATGATCTTTTGATTCCAAGGCAGTAAAATCATAGCAAACAACATGGACACAACAGCAAATAAAACAATCCATGGCAAGACATAATAAAGAAATCAATAATTCCTACATTATGTCCACCACCCTACTGATAAAACATACAACTATATAAAAGTCAACAACTTTCATAATGGTACAACATAACTGCAGCACAAAATAACATCAGAAATGGTACGCTTGATACATGTGGCCAAAAACTATTTCCAACCACATTTACCTTAAAATTTTAGATTGAAGCAAATTATTACATAGTTAAAAAAACAAGAAGTTTTTACAGTACAGCATAACACATCTCGAAAAACATAAAACTCCAGCATGGCAAGATTAATTAGATCTGAGTAACTACCTTCAGAACATTAATGCCATTTGTTGATGTTTTGGAATTTTCATTTCTCGATGCATCAAGAGCAGCATTTGTTGCATCAAGATTTTGCTTCAATGAGCCATTTTCTTGGTTCAATCTGGAAATTTGCTGCTGCCATTTGGCAATCATACAGGGGAAAGAGCAGGAAATAGTGGAAATCAGAATTTAAATTATCAAAGACCTAAAATTAAAAATGCTTAATCGTTCGAAAAAGGAAAGATTATCACGGAATACCCTTGGTACATAGAAAATTAGATATCAGAACCAGCTAAATTATATGAAAAAAGGAAAAGGCCAAACAGGCCAAACAAGTACTCAGTTGTATACTAAAGGAAGAATACTCTTCTCAAAGAATTCACCTCCAGAAAATATAAAATAGTCAGTCAGTCAATTTGATCCAGGATTCACAACACATAGCCATAAATGATATACAAATTACGACATATATATTAAAATATTTAATTACTAATTGTGATTATTAGAGAACTAAAAGTTAATCAGGTTTCCACTTCCAACCATTGGTTATAAAAAATTAATAATTCAACAATTTTATCTTCTGCACAGTATCAGAATGAATTAACCATTACTCTAAATTATATTGTCGGGCGTAATACTAACTTTAATCCAGTAACTGAATTTGATCCAGTATGAAAAGCAAAAGCAAGAAAAGAGCCAGCGTTAGTACCTCTTTCTCTTTGAGCAAGGCCGCATAATTAACTGACAATGCTTTAATTGTTGCCTCGGATTCCTGAAGCCTTTTAATTTCTGCTTTATATTGTTCTATCTACAAGAATCACAGATAAACCAGAACACACATTTAGAAGCTGAGAAAAGTTATAAACTGTCCAAAATTTCATGGATTCGAAATCCTATAAATTGAAAACACTAAATTAATTGTAATAAATTAGGACATGAAAATTAAAACATACCTCCGGATTAGGCGGCGATTCAATACCATTTGCGACTGGAGAACGCGAAACGGACTTCGAATGGGCAAACCTGTGAGAATTTCTCCGATCAGAGACCGGTGTATCGTCCCCATTGCCTGAACCGTAGATCTTGAACTCTTCTTCATCATTGTCGTCTTCGTCATGAACATCAAGTGCGATCTTATTTAGGTTTTCCTTCAAATTTGCAATGGTACCCCACATCCTTAAATCCGAATCCCGCACCACAACTCCGAAATTATATATACAGAAAGAGATTCAAATTTATTCAAACTTATCGATGATGTGACGAATTTTGGCGGAGAAACGTATCGGTTAAAGCTTTGTTGGTAGATCTGCGATTCGAAGAGCAAGCCAATTTTTATAATTTAAGGTAATTATTTGGTTTGAGAAGGCTTTGGTAAGAGCTCAACTTTGTGGATTTTGAAGCGGGTTCAAGATTGGCCCGTTACAAGTCGAAACTTTAAGCCAATGTTTATGTTACCCGACAATTCAGTTAGGTCGGCACTTATCGTTCTAGAGCCAGTGACTCGACTGGTGTCACCCATTTTATTTTCGTTTTCAGCCCTTTGGTCAACTCAAGTCAAAGTAGCTATTTATTTTAACTTATTGGGCTAATGAAGCCCAAAAAACCTATACGATTTGAGTCCACTCAATGTTCATCAATGAAGTTACTGCTTAAACCCACTAATTTTTTTTAACTTAAAACGACCACTTATTTTAATAGGTCTGCTAGTTGTCATTGAGCGTGAAAACAAATTATGTTCAATTTCTAAAGGTTGCAGATTTATATAGAAAAGCAAACGAAAAATTGGACTTTGCGGCCTACAACTAGGCCCACTTTCTCCATAATGGGCCGCTAACTCTCTATAAAATGGCACCTGTTCTTGTCACGCTGTTTTGCTGAAATGTAGAAGGCTTCTAGGGTTTAACCTCTGGTAGGCGCAGCATTTGTTTTTCCTTATTTTTTCGCGCATTCATTCATTTGAAAATCCCTCATTTCTTCGAAACAAAATAGTAGTAGATGCGATGATGATAATTTAAGAGTAAAGTCGTGATTGTGTGATGGTTTCAAATCTATCTCGCAATATGAGTCTCTTTCTGTCTTTTGGTTCGTATTCACTGAGCATCGTGTAATCTTTGAGTAATTCCGGATTTTGAGGAAAATGTTTTGGAAACGAGGGACCTATGGAGACAGTGCTAAATGAAGTGCGCTTTCATCCAAGTTTGCCTTCGGAAATTGGTACCGAAAGCGGATCGTCCGAATCCAAAGTCTTTTGACAATCTTCGGTTCGGTTAATTTGTGGATCTGATTTTCGTACAAATATTCTTTTAGCGTAGAAAACTTATTATATTTAGTTAAAATCTTTGGAAGCGAAGGTCCCAGCAGGGGGGAAAGCATTCTGGAAATGAGACCTCTCTA
>JAVXUL010000001.1:15093962-15105830 GCA_035590515.1 Trichilia minutiflora
TCCCCATGGTAAATGTTTTGTGGAGGAGTGATGCTATTGAGGAAGTGACTTGGGAACCCGAACTTCAGATGCAGCGTAAATACTCCCATCTCTTTCAGTACTAAGGTACGTTAAATTTTGAGGATAAAATTCTTTTAAGGGGGGTAGATTTGTGAGCCCCGTGTCTTTAACACAAGGGTATAATTATAATTCTACCTTTTTATTGTACATGCCTTTGGCCCCATTCCATACACCATTATCATGTCAACACGATTTCATAATTATATTGGAGATTTGAGTTTTGCTAAGATAGAGTTTTGAGGTCATGAACATAAGGACCTTAACATAATTAAAAGTAAGTTTTATTTTGAGTGGGACCTCAATGATATTTTCCAAATTTAGGAAGTATTCAAGTGAGATTTTTAATTTTTGGTGGGTTCGATCGATCAAATAGGATTATTCGTTCGATCGAAATTTTGGGAACTCCTTGGAAAATTTGTGGTGCATATTCGCTCAAACGAATAAAAGAATTCGTTCCATCAAATGAGGCTTCGTTATCGAATAGGCCATTTGTTCGATCAACAAATTGGAAACTCTCTGACTTTTGTAGATGTCGAAGGATTCGTTCAAATGAATTTTGGTTTGTTCGATCGAAAGGGGGGATTTGTTCGAACGAACTTCAATTCGATCGATCGAATCGGCATGAAAAAATAATTTTGCCTTCATTCTAAAAGCTTCTCCTTAAGAAAACTTAAAGGGAAAAATGATAATTTCACCCTTTTTCTATAAATAGGGGGTTAGAGGTCAAATTTTATGGTTTTTCTTCTTTCTCCTCTCCCTCTCCCTCACATTTGTTCTCTCTCTATTTCTCTCTCTAGATTTGGCCATATTTTATCAAATCTTTAATTTCTGTTCGCCTATAGACTACATTCTATGTGTCTAACTCCCTGGGATCATCAATTTGGCGGTAGAAGCATGGAATCGCGAAAGAGGACCTAGGGTTTCGAGAGAGAAATTATTTTTTTTTATTTTTAAGTGAAATCAAGGAAAACCGACCATACCACGAGGTTCGTAGCTTTATTTCTAACTCGTTTGTATATTCTATTTTCTATTTTAGCCAATTTTTACGAAATGGGTTTTACTGTGTATTCGTATAAATATTCTTAGATTTATCGCTCACATTTTAGTATTTAAGCGTTAGTTGAGTTGTAATGGAGTTGGAGAAGTCATAGAAAGTTAGAAATGCGAATTCAGAGAAAAAGGGTGAATGTGAACAGTAATCAAAGTTACTATTTTGACGGGCAAGTGGGGTCTGCAAGTATAGAATTTATGAAATCGAGCTAAATTACACTGTGAATCCATATCGATAATGTATAGGTAATTAGAGGGATAACGGGGTTTTTAACTGGATTCATGTTTTGGTTCGACTTTAAAAAACTCGATTTCACATGCATTGCACGTATTTGAATCACCCGTGTCTATTAGAACATATATTGATATAGTTTTGGGTATATGTGATTAGGTGACAATATGAGAGTGATGAATCCGTGTGCTGAGCTGAGGAGCGAGAGGAATTAGGGAGTGTATACCCTCCCTAAGCTGTGAGTGGACTGTTTTCTACTTTTGTTATTTCATTTCAAATTTTCTTTTATGATTTCACAGACATGCAAGTGAGATATAGATGATTTTTGCTTATTACTCTCCAGTATGTGATTTTATAATGAATTTGATATGGTTTGATAAATAGATGTATGTTTTTATTTGATGATTTGGCCAGTGGGCCTGGCTGATATTGTGTTATGTGATATTACAGCCAGAGGGTCACGTTTTATGATCTTAGTATGATGTTAGGCCAATGGGTTGAATTTTTATATTTTGTATATGAGTGATAACATCCTTGAGAGTCGGGATTTTGTTTACTATAGCTACAGGGTATTGGTAGCCTGTGAGTGTTCGCTTGAGAGGGAACACCTAGGTGAGTGCTGAGGATGGTAGCCTAGGGTCGATCTGATAGAGAGGTCGCTTAGGTGAGCGCAGGAGACTCCACAGGTGGGGGTTGTGATAGGATGATATGCTATTGTATGAGAGATATCGATTGACCACCTGTTAGTCTCATTGAGGATAGTCACTGATGTCACCAAGTGACTACTCGAGGTAACGTTAGTGATGGGCATACTTTCTGAAAACCTTGCATATTCTATTTCTTGCATTTAAATCTATTTTTATAAAATGACATGTTTTATTTGCATACAAACCCACTGACAGTCTCAAAATTCCCTTGGCCAGGGAGATAGCCAAGAATACAGCCAGCCCAATGATTTTCAGTACTAACTATGAGGTTTCAAACTAAAATGTTATTTATTCTTTAGTTGAATTATTTTATGAATCTAGTTTGTATTATTGTGTTTATTTTATTGTTTACTCATGGAGTATACTGCCGTATACTCATCCCCTCACCCATCAGTTTCAGGTTCGCTTAGGTAGCGGATTGGTGGTGATTGCTTCATCAACTAGGAGCTTCAGGTATAAGTTATGTCGACTTACTCTGCATCGTTCTTAGTCCTCTGGTGTCTGCATTTGTATTTTCTTTTGTTATAAGCCTTTTTGAATGACAATAGATTTGTAATAAATATTGGATTTGTATTTTTAGGATGGATTGATTCCCACAGACTTTTATTTAATTGAGTATTGTTTGGATCGATATTTTAGTTGAAGTGTTTAAAATTACTTGGAAATATGATTTGAAGTTTGGGGGTTTGGTGGTGAATATTATTGGAATTGGTTTATGAAATGTTTGAAACACGTTTTTGGTTAAAGGCCTTACAGGCTCTTAGGGTGTGTTCTGGTGACTGAATACCCCTTGGGAGTCTGTGGCGGTTGTCACGTGTGAGACCCATGGGTTAGGGCGTGACATTAATAAAATGGTGTGGCTGAAAGGATGAACAAGTAGCTGCTTGAGAAGGTGAGAAGTATGCTGTTGTGTGCTGGGTTGTCCAAAAATTTCTAGGTAGAAGCAATAACAGTAGCAACTTATTTGATTAATAGCAGTCTTTCATCAGCTATAGACTTTAAGACACCAGAAGAGAAGTGGACAGGAGTTAAGCCCTCACTCAATTACCTTAGAGTGTTTGGCTGTTCTATATATGCATTCATAAAGGGAGGAAAACTGGAAACAAGGGCTGTCAAAAGGGTCTTCGTTGGTTATCCAAAAGGAGTGAAAGGCTGAAAAATTTGGTACCATGATGGAAAGAGTGGTAGATGCATTTTAAGTAGAGATGTCAAGTTTCTTGAAGATGGAATTGAAGTTGAAAATACTGGAGCTGAGGTTGTTGACCAGTCAAGGGAAATGACTCAGAAGAGATCTCAACTAAAGGTGGAGTTTGCCTTAGAACCTGACAGTAAAGAAGGAACTTCAGTGTAGGAACAACATTCAGATGATGCTGGTATTGCTAATGAAAGACAAATAGGAGCTGCAGATACAAGACCAGATGATAGTGTCTACAATCTGGTTAGAGATAGACAGAAAATAATAATTTAACCTCCTAAGAGGAATGGATAGTTTGATCTAGTTGCTTATACCTTTGTGACAGCTAGAAGTGTGGATTGCAATTAACCAGAAAATGTGAGAGAAGCATTACAAAGTAGTGAGGCAGACAAATGGTATGAAGCTATATGTGAGGAGATGGCATCATTAGATCAGAATGACACTTGGGAGCTTGTTGATAATCCTGGAAATAAGAGGATTATTGACTACAAGTGGATATTCAAAAAGAAGGAAGAGGCAGCAGGATAGTTGAGGTACAAGGCAAGGCTGGTGGCTCGAGGGTTTACACAAGTTTAAGGAGTTGATTACTCAGAGGTATTTTCTCCAGTTGTGAGGCATGTTTCCATCAGAATTTTGCTGACCTTAGCTGCTGTATTTGCTCTAGAACTTGAACAAATGGATGTTAAGACTACCTTCTTACATGGGAGATTGGAAGAGAAGATTTTGATGAAACAACCTGAGTGTTTTGTCAAGAAAGGTGCTAAAGATCAAGTTTGTTTGCTGAATAAGTCTTTGTATGGATTGAAACAATCCCCTAGGCAATGAAATCTGAAGTTTGATGAAGTAATAAAGTCAGCAAAATACATAAGAAGTGATTATGATCACTGTATGTATTTCAAAGGTGAAAGTATAGATGATCTTGTAATCTTGCTTATATATATTGATGATATGTTACTTGCAAGCAAGTGCAAGGATAGATTGCAAGAGTTGAAAGAGTTGTTGATGGCTGAGTTCGAAATAAAGGATCTAGGTGCTGTAAAGAAAATCTTAGGGTTTGATTTTCTCAGAGACAGGAAGGCTGGAATCATAATACTTTCTTAAGAGAGTTATCTGAGAAAGGTATTACAGAAGTTTTAGATGTTGGATGTAAAACTAGTAGTTGTTCCTTTGGCTACTCACTTCAAATTATCAAAGGAATTGTGCCCAAAAACAGAAGAGGAAAGAGTGTAGATGAGAAAGTGTCTATACTCAGAAGCTATGGAAGCTTAATATATGCCATGGTGTGTACAAGGCCAGATTTGGCATATGGTGTCAGCATGGTAAGTAGATTCATGAGCAATCCAGGTGTTGAGTATTGGAGAGTCTTGAAATGGTTGCTGAGGTATGTCAAAGGGAGTCTGGATGTTGCACTGATATATGGGAAGAATGAAGGCATGACAGAAGGGCTAAAAGGATTTGTTGATACTGATTATGCTGCTGACATTGATAGAAGAAGATCACTCACTGGTTTTCTGTTTCAGTATGAAGGGTGTACAATCAGCTGGAAGGCTTCACTTCAACATGTGGTAGCTCTCTCGACCACAGAATCAGAGTATATGGTTGTTGTAGAAGCCATAAAGGAGGCTCTATGGTTGAGGGGAATTCTGCTGGAACTGAAGATGAAGGTTGCAGCAGCTGAAGTGTTGTGTGATAACTTAAGTGCTATACAACTAGCTAAACATCAGGTGCATCATGAAAGAATTAAGCATGTGGATGTTAGATTGCATTTTATCAGGGATGTTGTAACAGATGGGAAGGTGCAACTGCAGAAGGTGCATACAAGTGAGAATGTGGCTGATGCACTTACTAAGACTTTGACATCAGAGAAGTTTAAAGCTTGTGTTGATAGGATGAACTTAATAAGCAAAACTTGAAAGACTGCCAGTGTCTACTAAAGTTTGGAGTTGTTGTAGTTGTAAAGGAAGAATATTGAAGTTGGTATGATACTTTGATATACTATGATCAAGTTGGAGAATTTGTTGTACTGTGATCACATTATATCAAAGGTTCATATACATATACCAGTGGCAGGGAAACAAATTGAAGAATGAGCTGAAAGCTACAACTTGTGGACATGTGTAGAGGAGTTAGTTTCACATGCAAGATTCAAGATTTAGTTTCTTGGTTTTCTTGTTAACTACTGTCAGTTGTACATAATCAAAAAGGTCTTCATTTGTTTAACAACACAGTTAAAATTTACAAGTATTCTTCTGTTTTTCATTCTTCTCTCGTTTACACATTTTCATATATGTGGTTTATGCTAATTGAGAGTTGTGCTAGATTCTTTGTTTTCAATTCGGTTCTTCTTTCATTTCTTTCTTAGTCGTGTAAACAGCTTTGCTGTTACTTTGTTTTCTTCCTCTTTTGCAATTCTGGAGCTGGAGTTTGGATTTAAAGATACTGAACAATAATGTTGCAGTCGTCTCCTCTCCAAGAAAACTACAAAAGCAAAGGTCTACATACGGTGCTATGAATTCACAATAAATAGTCAACTCTGGAATTTAACACGCAGTTAATTGGCAGTGACAGCACATACATAGCTACACAATGAAACAGAATGTAAAAGGAGATCAGTTATATACATAGAGGTCATGAGGAATCGAACACCAGTTTGCTAGACCAAAAATATATAACTAAGCTACCTTGGGAAGCATTTCTGCTATGCGTTTCCTCTTTTTTTCCCTCCACAGTTTATTTCTTTTGTACTTGTATAACAGCAACTGAGTTCTTCTCCCACGGAATTGTTTTATCTGCAACAAAACTAAAATGCTGAGCATTTTAATTTTGTTGTCAAAGAGTTTGTACCTGTCACTGAAAGGCTCTAGTATTTGATTCCAAAAGAGAAAAAGAATTCATAGTCCAAGCAAGATTTCTAAATTTTCTAAGCAATAAGGACGATTGAACTCTAATTGCCCGTTCAGCTCAGAGATACCAAAAATAAAAAATAAAAAAGAATAGGTATTAATGCTGTAATGATCACTAGAACCACAAGGTATTAAGATTTTAAATTTCGTTTGGCTGTATGATGCAGCTGACCACTATTGTAAACAAACACTTGCTTCTGAGTAAAGATAACAAAATAAGACACCGAAGAAAGATATGGCCAAAAGCTAAGAGACAAACTAACTTTCAAATGAGTTTCAATAACTCCGTCCGCGTGCAGCTGAGGTCATTCTTTGGAATTCCGGTTGATGACAAAGAACCATTAAGGCACGCAGAGATCGGCATACACACAAAGGCTAAAGCTGTTGTCGTATAAGGGGCATCCTCCTAGTATAAAATGGAACGTCACTCAACATAATTTTCCACCGAAGCAAATATAGCTTTTCATAACTCAAATATAGTGAGTGATACCAGTTTCTGAACTTTGAGTTAAATGGCTTTTCGATCAGCCGTCTCATTTTCCTTTTTCTCCTTACTACTGCTAATGCTAGCAGTAGGTTCAAATGCTGGTGGAATTGCAATCTATTGGGGTCAGAATGGAAATGAGGGCACCTTGCAGGAGACTTGTGGAACAGGAAACTATCATTATGTCATCTTATCATTTCTAGCAACTTTTGGCAATGGCCAAACTCCCATGATAAATCTTGCTGGTCATTGTGATCCGTATAGCAATGGCTGCACTGGCTTAAGCTCTGACATTAAATCATGTCAAGCCCAAGGTGTCAAAGTTTTGCTTTCTTTGGGAGGTGCTGCTGGTAGCTATTCACTTTCCTCCACCGAGGATGCTAGGCAAGTTGCTACCTACCTGTGGAATAACTACTTGGGCGGACAATCCTCATCTCGTCCACTTGGGCCTGCTGTTTTGGATGGAATTGACTTGGATATCGAAGGAGGAACTAACCAACACTGGGGTGAACTTGCTAATTTCCTTTCAGGCTATAGCAAGCGAGGTAAGAAGGTGTACATAACTGCAGCCCCTCAATGCCCATTTCCTGATGCTTGGATCGGAAATGCACTCAAGAGCGGTGTATTTGACAATGTCTGGGTCCAATTCTACAACAACCCGCCTTGTCAATACAACGGTGGGGATATAGGCAACCTCGAAATTGCATGGAAACAGTGGACTTCAGATATTCCTGCTACCAAAATCTTCATGGGACTACCCGCATCTCCAGCAGCTGCAGGTAGCGGCTTCATTCCAGTATCCGCTCTCATCTCGAAGGTGCTCCCAGCCGTTAAAGGGTCTGCCAAATACGGGGGAGTGATGCTTTGGTCAAAGTACTATGATGATCAAAGTGGATACAGTTCTACCATCAAGAGCCACGTCTGATGAATTTGACGTTCTAAATTTTTATCTTTTGTTTGCATATCAGGTACTTGTTCTTCTGTGACATTTCTGTATTCCAGATGTGATCTTTGTGTATGTATATGGTATTTGTATCACTTATATATTGATTTGTGGGTCTTGAAAATATGATCATTTTTATCCTCCTCTGCTTCACTTGTTTCACTTGCCATGATTTCATGACCACATACCACAAGTATATTACGCAGACTATAAGATGTGAACTGCCAAGGCAAATCGTAATTGATTAACTTCCATTTTGATCCCAACAACTTGAAACCAAGCTAATTACATTAACTCAATTGACATATTATAACGTCACTTGAAGTCTTTAGCTGAAACACTTGACAAGTAAAATTGATTCATAATACTATGCTTGTGGTAGAACGGGAGACGAACCACAAATACTATATATATATATGTATATATGACAAAAATCTTATACTTTTTCTACGTTGCAGATATAAAATAAGGTAGAGTTAATGAAAACAAGCAAGGCCTTGATATCAAAATTATAACTCCAGCTCTATTGTAAAAGTCTCAGTTTCACTGGTTTTTCTAGAAGTTATCATTCCAAGGATATTTTTCCCGTCGCATTGTCGCTGTTGCTTGTTGGCTACTGTCAAAGGGTGTAAGCGTAAACAAATAGGAGGCAAGACTTTTAGTTTTAAAAAACTAACGTTTGAAAGGATCCACTTTGGTCAATGAAGTCTGCGGTTCTCTGTTTTCATTAAATTTACTTAATAAAGTCAAATAACGTAGCCAAATATATCTATCAATAGGTCCATGACCAACACGGATAAGCAAAGACCATAATAATGTATATCGATTATATTCTGAGAACTCTTCAAGCTTCAGGACTTCCAAGCAATTTGTCCATTCTTAGTTGACTACGTCGCTTCAGTCATTTTCTTCCTGTGATTCATGGTTGATGCCCACCATGCAAAGACAATTACACTGAGCGAGACAAATAATATACACCAAGAAAGTGGACAACACATGTAGATGGATCATAATATCTCCTATTACAATTGAAATGATGCGGAAATTCATTTTATTTTCGAACAAGATGTATGCAAAAAAACCACTTCCATTCGTTTAAAGCAAATCAGGTTGGGTTATATGACTATAAAACCACAATCTCTTGCGCTGAAATACAGAATTATGGCCGTCACAGGGGTCCATTTTTCTCTTATAAAAGACTTTCTTCGTCAACAATTTAAGTACCAAAGAAAACATAGTTTCATTAATTTTACTAGTTGCAGAGCAGTGTGCAAAATGGAAATGAAAGTACCTTGGCGCAGTCTTGCGCGACAGGTAACTATAACTTTGTAAACATAACTTTTCTTCCCACATTTGGAAATGGTCAGACTCCAGCGATCAACTTTGCTGGTCATTGTGATCCATACAGTAATGGGACTAATGGCTGCAACAATCTAAGCCCGGACATTAAATCATGTCAAGCAAAAGGAATTAATGTTATGCTTTCAATCGGGGGAGGTGCAGGCGGCTACTTCCTTACCTCCTCTAAGGATGCCAGACAAGTTGCAACTTATCTTTGGGACAACTTCTTGGGAGGAAAATCTTCACCTCGATCACTTGGTGACGCCATTTTAGATGGAATTGATTTTGACACTGAAGAAGGAACCAACCAACATTGGGGATGATCTTGCAAGAAGTCTATCAGGTTACAGCAATAAAAGCAAGAAAGTGCACTTAAACGGCAGCTCCGCAATGCCCTTACCCTGATGCTTGGATTGGAGGTGCTCTTAACACAGGTCTTTTTTACTCTGTTTGGGTGTAATTTTAGCCAATACTCATCGGGAAACATTGGAAACCTGGAAAATGCATGGAAGCAATAGACTTCGGATATTCCAGCTACCCAATTTTTCTTGGGACTTCCTGGTACTCCTGCTGCAGCGTGAAGTGGGATCATTCCTGTATTCAAAAGTACTTCCCGCAATTAAGGATTTTGCCAAATATGGAGATGTGATGCCGTGGTCTAAGTACTATGATGATCAAACTGGATACAGTTCTTCCATCATGAAAGAAGTCTAGATTGAATGCCTTCCTTTCAATATTTGTATCTTATAATTAAAATGTTGTGTGCTATCATGATCTAACCAGATGCCACTATTATTATTATTATGCTTACTGCGAGATATAATATTATGTTTCATTTATGACTTCCGATTATTTTTGCAATTAGTCCAATCATTCTAATCCTTCGTATCTCAATCTTGACTCCAGATCGATTAATTTACACTCAAATTTTATGATGAAACATGATTTCTTGACTTTTCAGTATTTCCAATGTTCTGTTGTCCCTAACTTTGAGCTGAATACACTATTTATTCAATATCCTATCGTAACAATTAATGATTTTCTACCTAATTTGAATTTGATCGAAAGCTCCCACTCACAATAAAAATTTTTAAAAAATTGACGTTGTTTTCTTCTTATGAAATAATATATAATATTGTAAGATTTTATGTTGCGACTTTATAGCACGAATGAAATATGGGTTACAGCTATTAATGTTACATCTCAACTCTACAATCTCAAAATATCTCAGAATATAAAATTATAAATTTTACGATCTAATCTAATATGGTCAATAAAAAAATAATACATAAATATTAATATGACATGAACATAAATATTTTTGAAATATTTTTCATTGGAATGCGATGGAAATATACGGTATTCAATATACACACGAGGCGATTTTGACGAGGAATCGTGAAAAGTAACGGGAGATATTACGTACGGTTTGTTTGAAATCATTTAAAAAAAATCATTTTATCTTATAAATTAAAAATTAAATTAATTTATTTTATTTAATTTTTATTTAAAAAATTAAAAATAAGAGAGGAATTATTTTTTTATTTTTTGAGATAGTTTGATATTTATTAAATTCTAAAAAAATCATAATATAACTAATGTATTTCGAATAAAATGTATTTATTAAATATTTGGCCTTTCAAACTTATAATGTCTCTATAAAATTTCAATTACAACTAATATATTTGGATTCAAATTTTAATTATAACTAATTTTTTTTAATACGGATTATGTATTAAATCATAATAATTTTAAAATTATTTCAAGTTTCATCTTTTAATTAAAATTTATATTCTATTCAAAACTATTATTCTATAAAATATTAATAATTTAATTTTAATTATATATATTAGTAATATAATTAGTAAATATAAAATTTTTTAAATTAGTATAAAAATTAAAAAATAAATTAATATATATAATATTTTATATCTAAGGATAATTAAATAAAAGTATCATAAATCTATAAAAAATTAAAAATTAAATCAAATATTTTTTTTGATAAAAAATTATTTTTTAAAGATAAAATCAAATAATTTTATGAATAATATAATTTTTTAAAAAAAATTATTATATGTTTAAATGAATTAATAACTATTATTAATTTGATTACTTTCTTTTTTTCTTTTTAAATGTATTTCCAAAATTAAATTTTCTGCTTATACTAAAAATTATTCGCCGAGGATTTTTTTAACTTTTAAATTTATAGCTGCTGCCATCCCAATTGCCAGATGTCGCACTGGCGTTTTCTATTCTTTTAATCAATTTATGAAGAACATCGCTGCTCAATGCTGAAGGATTCTTTATCCGAGATTCCGAGCCGTCTCTCTGGCTCAAATATAGAACTCTAACATGAAATAAAAAAGAAAACTAGAGTTATTAAAATAAAATATATTTATAATAAAAAAAATATTTCAAGAATTTCATTTATAAATTAATTATAAAAATATATGTAGATAGTTCAAATCCTTTTAAAAGTTAATTTATTTTTTATAAATTAATTATAAAAAAATTTATGATAAAATATTTTGATATTAAAGAAAAAATTTTGAATTTAAAATAAAAAATTATAAGTATATTTTGATATTACAAAAATTCTCTTATACTTAAATTAAAGTTTGTCTTTAAATAATTTATAGAAGGAGCTTGAAGAAAATGATAGCAACATTTGTGTAGCGAAGAACTTACCTATTATTTGTACTAAGATATTTTATGTCAAATCACGGTCCTTGAGAACGGGGAATGTCTTCGTATCACACCTGTGTGTATCTTGAGGGCATAATTATAACTTCATCGCATCTCCTATTCATACTTTTGCATCTATCTTACATAACGTTAGTTCGTCTGCATATGTTTGGGTATATTTGGCATTTTGGTTTATTAAAAATGGGTGGTGAGAGAGTACGTTGGGATCTCGTTTATGAATTTTCGGTTTCGGAAGGGACTTGAGTGA
>JAVXUL010000001.1:15118257-15147930 GCA_035590515.1 Trichilia minutiflora
GCAAGCTTTACTGTTACATCGATCCAACACATTCAATTTTGTTTAAACCATTTTGCGGCGAATGTATATATGGGTCCGCCTAAGGGGAATGATTGGTTTGAGAAGCAAACAGGAGGGACATTGGATATTGCATGCTCATCTTGGATGGATTGGTTTCATGGTGGTTTGCAGTTTCAGCTTGAGCATCATTTGTTTCCGAGGTTGCCAAGGTGCCAATTGAGGAAGATTTCTCCGTTGGTAATGGAACTTTGCAAGAAGCACAATCTGCCATACAGAAGTTTGTCCTTCTGGGAAGCTAATGTTTGGACCATTAGGACTCTGAGGAATGCTGCATTGCAGGCTCGGGACTTGGCAAATCCTGTCCCCAAGAATTTTCTTTGGGAAGCTGTGAATACTCATGGTTGAGTTTGTTATTTTAATATATGAAAAGCCTATCAAGATCTTACAGACAGAATTTTCTTGCCCCAGCAGAGTTTTGTTCTGACTTGATTTGGCGCCTTGGAGTTGAGGTATTTAGAATGATCATTTGCGTTGATTTTATTTACAGTTTGTTATTGCTTTCAACTTTTCATAATTTATCATGTTTTTATAAAAATCTCTCTTACCATTTGAGATTTTTCTTTCAAAAGAAACATATAAACTTCGCACGTTATTATGTTTTGCTCTTTGCTCTCAATTTTGTCTATCATTTGTTCTTGAATAACGTAGATACGCGAATAAGCTTGTCTATATCTTTCAATCTGATAGAATCAGAGAAGTTAATTTAGGTAATTTACATTCATTTTTAAAATGCACAATAAGTATTTACAGAGGTGTTTGATGGAAATTCTTCGACCTATGAATCCTTCAGCAGTAAACCAACTAGGTCTCTCCAAGGTCGGCAAGAAGACAAAACGAATGCCATCGTGCTGGCTTGTTATGCTGATTGGGTCCAGATGGCCTGCAAGCCTAATCATAGCAGGCCAACCATTCCTTTTCACCGCCTGAACACGATAAATTTTATGTGTCCTTTCCATTTTCAACAAGCCTCTGTTCTCATCTGCAAATTTGTAGTTAAGCCATTTCTTTTTTCTTTTTAAGAAAAAAATAGAAAAGAAACTTTTTAAAATATTGGAATTGCAAGAATTGTTTGTTTTAATTTATTGTAGTTTTGTTAAATGTCAAATTCGAAGAGTTTATGAATGACATGGATTTTTAGTTTAATTTTGATCAGTGTCATCACTCTACAATTTTTTTATATAATTAAGAACGGTTAATTTTCCCCATAAATAACGTATACGAATTCAATTTTTAATATAATTGGAAACGGCTAATTTTACCCATAAATACATAAAAAAATGAAGTATCGTAGACAAATCAATGTCAACACATACAGGCAATTAATGTCAATATGCCTCCTATACTTTACAGAGTGTGTACTTTTAACGCTCCTATAAACTTGCATATGTATTATCTTTCGATTGGCGGGTCTAATAATAAAAAATAATTTTTGTTTAAAAAAATCAATATATAAAAGTAATTTTAAAGCAATTTCGCGCGTCAAATGATGCTCAAATATTTGTCTAATAAGATATAAAAATATTATTCATTAAAATGTAATATTATTTATTCTAAAATTTTAATTTTTTTACATGTTTATTTTTTATTGTGAAATTTTTTTTTTATATCCAATCATCATCAAAATGTTTAAAAATATTTAATATGTTTAATAGGATGTAATAACTTGATAATTGTTCTATATCACAGAATCCATTATTTACTCTAAAACCTTCAAAGTTCTAAACACAGAATGCATGATCTAACATAAAACCTTCAAAATTCTAAGTGCAACCCTCGTTGTACCAAACCTTTTTTTTCTTTTTTACATGTTTACTTAGTATTATTAAAAATTATTTTTGGCATAAAAAATTTAATAATATATAATATTATTTTTTAAAAAAAAGATATTCTATCTGTATGACTAATTGGAATTTTTTTTATTTGTATTTGATTTTTCCTCATAAAATATTTTCCATTGTAAATTTAATTGAAAAGTAAACAAAGATTTTTCATTTTATAAATAGTATTTTATACAAAAGAGTGATTGCTATGGTCGAGTGATGTCGAAGACGGGCACACACAAGATTAAATTTCAGTTCTACGATCAACAGATTCCATGAACCATTCAGATATTTTCTAATTCCAATCAAACCTTATAATTCTAATTATCCAAAAGCATCACAGTATTATCCGAACAGTCACTCCTCCTCGTTTTCTCGCTCATTTTCCCGGGAAAATGGCATTTCGTTACTTAACTTCTGTTTAGTTTTGGCTCTATCACTCCCTAAGTCTTCACGAATGGCTTTTCTCATCTCTCCACCTGAAATCTCCACCAGAATCTTCTTCAGCCCTAAGCCTAATTCTAGAAATCACAAGAATCTGTCCATTTTGAGCAATTACGAGATAACAGGCACTAGGGCTAGGGTTAGAGTCTCGGGAGTTTCGGGATTGGATCGAAATGTCAAGTTGTACGGAAAATTTTCGGCTCCTGTGAAGCCGAGCAAAGGAGAAGAAGAGAAACAGAATTACTATGTGAACATAGGTTACGCAATTCGGACATTAAGAGAGGAGTTTCCAGCTCTCTTTTATAGAGAGCTCAGTTTCGATATCTACAGGTTTTAAATCAATTCTTTTATCTCCGATTTTTGCGTTTCTTTGTGTCTTTTCAGCAATAGACAAGAGGGTTAGCTTCTTTATAGTGATAGCACGATTTTGACTGATAATTATCGTTATCCTATTTTCTATTTGCTAAGTTGGTTATGCAGTTCAAGTGTGATACTGGTACAGATGCTGAAACAAATTACTTAGTTACTATTGGTTTTGAATGGATGCTGGAATAATTGGTGAATGCGTGTGATGTCCATTTTTAACCAGTTGTAATTGAGATGAATAACTACAGTTTTAGGGAGATAATGAATGTTATCAGTTCTAAATTTGCTTTGTCAGTTAGTTTTGTTTTAGATATCCAAATCAACCAGAAGTTCTGTGTTTTGGTATTTTGATTGCATATAGTTTCATGGTATCAAGTATGTGGACGTAGATAAGGAGGATAGTTAGGAGACCCTAGAATTTGGCTAGGTTTGTGATATATAATCAAGTTTGATTGTTGATCTTACCAGTAAGTTTTCATTTGTAGCAATATAAATGATATTAATTGTGTGTGTATGTATAGAAAGGATGAAGAATTTTCTGCCTGTTGTCATGCCAAGCAATCTAGATGAGGACCAGACTTAACCTTTTTTTTGTTCTTGCAAATGGTGCTTTTTAAGATTTTTGACGAATTTCATTTAGTTGTAGTTTATCAAACAATGCCCTTGCTTTTTTATTAATATACCAGCAAGTCCTGTTTTGAAACATCAGACGTCATTTCTTGCAAAAACACTCTTTCAGTTGGTTGCATGGAGTTATACATCAGACATTTTATTGTGTTCAGATTTTGATTTCACTCTTTCTTGTTTTGGTAGTTTACCAATACACTGTTATCTTCTGTTCAGGGATGATGTTGTATTTAAAGATCCTATGAACACCTTTGTCGGCATTGAGAATTATAAATCAATTTTCTGGGCATTGCGGTTCCATGGCAGGATATTTTTCAGGGCACTGTGGCTTGACGTCATTAGTGTGTGGCAGCCTGTGGAGAATGTTATAATGGTTCGCTGGACTGTCCATGGTGTCCTGCGAGTTCCTTGGGAGAGTCATGGTCGATTTGATGGCACTTCTGAGTACAAACTTGACAAGAATGGGAAAATCTATGAACACAGGGTTGACAACATTGCTCTCAATTCACCTCCAAAATTCCATGTATTGGCTGTAGAGGAATTAATCCAATCCATTGGCTGCCCCTCTACCCCGAAGCCCACTTATTTTGAAATTTCATCTTCCAAGAGAACTTAGCATTGCAAAGTCTTTCCAAATTTTGGCATATGTTGTGCTATGGTTTAGTTTTACTGAGGCAACTGGTTGGCATCGTTGCAAGAGTGTGATAACTCGGTTGAGATTGTAATATGTAACCAGAGTGGACTTGGGTACAAGTTGATGACTTGAGTATTATAAACATTAGCAAGCATCCCTGTATATCCTGTTGTGTTTTAATTTCTGACTGCGAACAATATTGTATAAGACTTGTATAAATATTGCATAGTGGAGCTTAAATGTAAGTTATACTGCTCCTCTTTATTAGACTTGTATCCTGTGTATACCTTCATTCAGCGAGCAATATTGTTATAAAAGACTAATAATATTTGAGTGGAAAAGGAAGTGCAATATCTGGTACATTGTATTGAGATTAAACTCTTGAGTCTTATGTCATATTCCGAAAAGCTTTTGCTTTCTCTCCCATTGTTAGTTTGAGTTTTGTATAATCTCAGTTTCACAGACTCCAGTCCATGATATATAGTTTCTGGATGACTCCAATTCTCCAAATGGAGCCTGAGGTCTGGGGGCACCAAATACCATAATGTGTGTTCTCCTTTGGGGGGACCAGACTCCAACTCCAATGAGCGACTCATCATTACCAAGATTTTGCAATTGTTTTCCTCTTGATTACTGCAATTAAGCAAAACAGCATTGTAAAAGAAGAAAAGAAGTTGATCCATCTCTTAACTCGTGTGGAAATTTATATTGATGCCTCTTAGGTGTCATGTTCCATCACCGCCACCGCTCCCTTGTTAAAAGGTCCCATGACTTTTGATTACGCAATTATGATGAATTCACGACCATCATTCCTACATGATTTGTGGTGTTGGCCATACAACATAGGCAACATCCTGCACACATTTTATTTCCTTCAAATTTGTCGTGGCTAGTCTCGTTACTGGCAGCCACAAAGTTCGTCACAAAGAATTTGCATGAATTGGATTTATAATAGAAGAGATTCTTTTTTCATCGGATAGAATTAAAACTTGAAGAATTGAAAGGACCTAAAAATCTCGTTAATTAGGATCCGAATATTTATACAAAAGTTGACGTAATAACGTAGTAGAGGGCTAAGATGTTGACATGGATGAACTGCGATTCGATCTCGATTCTGGCCGCGGCAGTTGACTCTCCAGTTCAGTAGACTCTACGCATCAGAAAACGGGGGCAATTTGGTCTTTGTGGTATCCATATTCCGATGCGACAATTACCGTTAGTCATTTAAACCTAGATTTCTGAAACCACCGTCTGTCCGCGTGAAGTCTGTCAACTGCCCATATTAAACACTCCCTAATAAATACATTTACTAGCACAAGTCATTTTCCCTTGCTAATAACTCCAACCCGATTATCAACTTCCACTACCGGGAATCGCTTCTACTTCACTCATTCTCTCCTTACTTTCTTTGTTCTTTTTCTATTATTTGCTTAACTATCTTACCAAAACCTAACCTCGAATCTAACAGTTAATCTAATCATACAATTCTTTAAGCATTATTCTATTTTTTTTTATTTAAACTCTTAGGGTTTGTTAAGAGAGCTTGGAGATGGAACTGGATCCAACGAAGCCGGATAATCGGGCCATGACGTTTGATGAGGTCTCTATGGAGCGTAGCAAAAGCTTCGTCAAAGCTTTACAGGTTCACTTCCGTCGTTAATTTTATGTATTTATGATTATTAAGTTTGAGACCAGATCTGATATTGGTTTGATTTTGATTCATTGATTTGTTTCTGGCATTTCCTTTGCTCTAAATTTGTTTTTACTGATGATGCATTTCTTGCTTTTCATTTTCTTGTTTCTGGTTATTGGTTGACTTCGTTGAGTGCTCTGTTTTTTTGCGGAGAAAATTCTGGTAAAAAGTAGAGAAAGATATTTGAATTTTGTGTCCAATGGTGTTTTCTTTATGAGAAGCTTAGGATTCGAGATTTTGATATTTGTACGTTTTTTCTTAATCAGCTACTTACCCAGAGGAGAAAATTAAATTATTTCATTCAAGAGCATTGAATATTTGCATGTTTAAATTTATTTCAAAGCAATGAATGGAATCATAATACCTTTGATTTGGTTAGAAAACGTCAATTACTTTGTGAAGTTTGTGATGCCGTTGTCTCTCACATTGGTACAGAAGTTAGCAGTCTAGTGTTTATTGGGTGGACTCCTTGTTAGGATTAATGATAGGTAGAAAAGATTGAGGTTGCAATGAACAAACACTGCAATTATTAATCCATAAAACTGATCTTAAATAGTATTATTTCTGTTGAATGGCTCAGAATACTCTGGCTAGTGTGTGCTCTTCATTGAATGGAGAATTTCCGGTGAAAGAATTCCATTGGAAGTTAAACCTTTAACCGCTTTAATATTATTTGGCTTGCTTACAACTATTTAACGTAGTAAGGTGAGGATATATACCTTGGCACTTAGAAAATGTCTTATACCTGACATTTGAGGCTGTGTAAGAGTGAGTTGTATGGAAAATCTACTCTTAAGGTGAGTAAAGGAAGGAACTGTTTAGTATCAAAAGGCGAAATTACAAAACTAAAAGGATCTATGTTCCATGTAATCTTTTGATTGGATTCATTGTCCTCTATTTTTACGGTAATGTGCTTATACCTGCTAAAGAGTTTTATATATGCTCTTTTAGTAATTCCAGCTAGATCATGTGAACATGCTATTTGTATTGCAAATTTTATTCTGATATTAGGTTGATCCTCATGCCATTTTCTTTACAGGAGCTCAAGAACTTAAGACCTCAGCTTTATTCAGCTGCAGAATATTGTGAAAAGTCTTATCTTCACAGTGAACAGAAACAGATGTAAGGCTACATGTTCCACTTCTTATGATTTCTCTTGAGGCAATCATCGCATGATTTGGCTTTATTATCAATTTGTCTGAGATTGTAAAATATCCAGTTACTATTATTCTCAGAGCAGAGTGCTTGATTTTGCTTCTCAACCATACATAAATACGTCAAAGCCAATTGGGAACTTCTGTTGACTATATACCTTGTTGAGGCTTGCCTCAGTGATGATCTTGAGTGAATCAGTTGATTGTAATGCATGTAAAAAGAATTGTGATGCCAAAATATAAGACACAATGAAAAACAAGGAATGTGAGTGCTGAACTGTATTCTGTAATCAGAAACAACATGGTTTATACATTGTTTTAGATAAGTTCCTGCTTACAAAGACTATGCCTAAGGCTTGTACTTCTCTCATCAGTTTGTGTGGAGTTATGAGATGAACAATCAGTATCAACAATGATTTGCATGCATGCAACTTAATTCTTTATGCATGCATATTTTCTATTCTCACATTGAATTGTGATATCATGTATCAGGGTACTGGATAACCTGAAAGATTATGCTGTAAGAGCTCTGGTCAATGCTGTTGATCACCTTGGCACCGTGGCTTACAAGTTAACTGACCTTCTTGAGCAGCAAACATCTGAAATCTCAGCCATGGAGCTAAAGGTTTCTTGTATGAGCCAGGTAAACTTCCTTTCCTTCTCCAAAATGAATATGGTATTAATGACTAGTAGCAAGTGGATAGGCGGCCTGAACTTACATGGTTTTTTGATATTAGCAACTTCTTACAAGCCAAACCTACGCAAATAAAGAAGGTCTTCGGCAGCAACAGTTATTGGCGTTAATACCAAGACATCACAAGCATTATATTTTACCAAGTATGATTAATTATTATGGCTTATTCTAGAACTGCTAAGTGAAATGATGGAATAATATACTTTTCTCATGCCTTTCTCATCTTTCCCCTGTTTACTTTTCACTCTCCATACTAGACTCTGTGAACAAGAAGGTGCATTTTAGTCCACGTGTACAAACTGATGTTAGACAAAATCATTTTCAAGCACATCTTCAGCCCACAGGTATAAAGGTTTTCTTAGCAGATACTAACACTTCTATGGTTGGTTTGGCCTTTTTTTTCTTTTCAGCTGGGTGAGTATTCAATTCCTTATTTAAATTTGTTACATTTAGGTATCCCTGCTTCAAAAACTCTTTCGTGGCATTTAGCATCTGAAACTAAATCTACATTAAAAGGGGGTCAAAGAGCTCTGACAAGGTTTGCACAAAATTATTGTTGGATGAAATCAATAACAGCTTTTCTGTTTGCATATTTCATTCAACTAATGTTTTTACGAGAGCATGACAAGGTTTTGATGTTTGCCAAGCAGCACTGAAGATCGCAAAACTTCTGGAGTTTTCCATCTGTTGGGTATGTGTAATAAGAATAGTACCCAGAACTATTATTTAGAATGCTTGTAATTTTGCTGATGGTTAATAAAGTTTTGACTTTTAGAAATTGTAAAATCTAATATTAGATACTTGCATTGATGCAGATGATGAAGAAAATAGACGGACAAAGTCCTCATCCGTCCCTGCCCAAGTATTGAGCGGAGGTCCCGCATCTAGTGCAAGTGTGCAAACATTCGGTGTTACTCGCTGGGTAATGTCAAAATCAACAAGATCCCAGACTTGCCCAACACTCTTCTAATTGCTTGCTTTAATCAATACAGGAGTACATGGAGTTATTCCTCGAGTGATGTTTGCATGAAATTTTTTCCTTTTGTTTTTGGTTTTGTGTTTGTGTTTGTTGATCCTTGGTTCTCCATTTGGTTTGGCAAGTCTTTTTTGTATACGTCCGCTTTCTCATATTGCACATAATATTTTCACGAAAGTGTCTAAAATGATATGTATAAATATTTGCTGGCATGGCCAACATTGTCCATTTTATCGTGGATTTCACCTGTGAAATTTTTCAGTAGTTGGAGCATATAAACAATGATTCCAACAAAGTGGGCAATAAGTTTTGAGATTTGGATCCCTAATGCATTGGTTCTACTAATATTGGCTACAAAATTTAATCCGAAAGTAGATTGACGTTGATATTTGATTAGCTATAACAAGAGAAACAATCACGAACCCTGCTGTGACTTTAGTGGTTTCCTTTGCCGATTCACTGGGATGATCATTGCAAATTGCTGTCTACTTTTAGTGCAGGAAATGGTTTTAGGTTTTGAGGGCTGAAGCATTTTGCAATGATAGGGATAGTGCTGGGCAGATTGTATTCCATAAGAGTCTGCACAATCATTATATTGCTGCTTAATGTATATAGTCTTAATGTATATAGTCCAAAAATAATCACCAGTTGGTGGTCTCTACAAATTCATAGGATCACAACATTGCATGTTTAACTACCAAGCCCCATGCGTGCATGTGTGCTTGTGTATGTGTGAGACTATTAATCATGTTTCAATGGTTTGTTTATCGTTTAAATCAAAGGCAGTTTCATCAATCTTGTTTTTCTCATCCAATATTCAGTTCTGTCATATTTTAGGCTAAGTTAATTTTTTGGCAAAAGTCAGATCTATTATTGGTTGATATTATCACTAGACCTGTTATTAGTAATGATTTATATGCTAGTTGATTTCAAATATTTATGTGCTTTTTCTGTACTGAACTACACCTGTTCTAGAAAACTGAACTGTCTTAGCTGATGATGTCTAAAAGGTTAACAGTTAAGTTGTTCATTGCAGGATGCAATGGAGGGTAACAAAACTTTGACAGCATTTAGATCATTTGAGAACCCAAGGCGTGAGATTGTACATGCCCCTGTTCGCACCAAAAGTGTGCTATCAGCTTTCTTTGTTAAACAGAAAACACCTAAGCTGAAGGCTGGTTATGTCTCATGAATACTTTTTATCAAGGCAAGTCAAAGATGCCACTTAGAAGGAGTTGCCATCAGTGATCTCCCATCATTGTTGATAAAGAGCTAGTTTCCTTGTCACTGGTTAATCAATTATTGTTTCTTCCTTCTACTCCAATCTTTTTCTCTAGGTGCAATAATAATTGAGTAAATTGTGTATAAACTCCAATAATAAAGATGCTTAAGATGTCTTGTTACTGTTGTAAATGATTGTTGAAATCTAGTTGTGCAGTGCAGATTACCAAACTCTTGTCGTCCCTGTTCAAAACATGCATATTAAGAATGAATTAGGTAATATTGATAATGCCTAGTGATGAAATTTGTTGAGTATTCTTTTATTATGCTTTAGATCACAAAATGTTAAGCGAGTAGCAGTTGGTGTAAGAACATATCAACCACCAGATTTTATAAAGTTGTCTGTTAATGCGTGTATTTTGACAGTATATTGCATCTGGACTGGTATTTGGTGAGTTATTCGTGCATCGTTACCTGACTAAAGTGAAGAATTACATTATGGAAAGAGTATCTTCAATTTTTACTGGTGTTTACGGAAGAAGATTGGATAATGTATAAGTGAAATATAATTCACCCGAATGGTTTTCTAATCATGGTAGACCACGGGCAGGGATTTTTCACCATAATGTAATAGGTTTTCAATACACCGATTCAGTTATGAGACTACGTAAATTGACGAAAGGGATTGAGATTACTCCGCATGCACCATCATTTAGCTTATATGTCGTATCCCAGTGTTATCACTTTGAAAGTATCAAGTATAGATAGATTTTGACATCAAATATTACTGTCGGAGATTGAAAATTGAAATCTTAAATTTATTTTTATCTTTTACTCAATAATAATAACAAAAGGCAACTTATTTTCATCAGACGGATCTTATTCCTCTGAAGCCGCCAATTTTCTGTTAACAGTTTCCAATGAAACGCGCCAAAGACTTGAAAGGAAACGACAAACGAGGTAACCCACTCCCCATCGCAATTCTTAAACGAATCCAACCCAACGGGGACCCGAAATAGGAACTTGTGCATGCAAGCCGGACTCATCACCGACAGACCCGGCCCTAAACTTGAATCGTCGCAGATTCAATCTAAAGGACTCCTAGTTCATTCAAAATGCCCGTACTTCTTTCTCAGTTCGTACTTAGGTCAACTGCAATTTTGCTATCTGATTTGTTGCAGCAACAGTGTCAGAATTCTTACATCAAAGACCGTTACACAATTTATCGTATCCCTACGCAATCTCTTCTCGTAGTTCTGTAAACTTCCCAAGATCAATTTCACTTGTCAACCGATCAACTCTTCTAGCCTTACTCTCTATGTTAGTACTGCTAGGGGTAATCCTTTCCTGGACTGGAACACCTGTATTCATGTTCCCAAACACAACTTCCTCTCGCTCTAAATGGCATGACTACACGCCGTCGCAAGTGGCGTCGTTTGTGACCAAGAACAGAACTGTGATTGTGTGTGCAGTGAGTCAGCCTTACTTGCCCCCGTTTGAATAATTGGTTGATTAGTATTTCCAGGCAAAAACACCAAGATCAAGTGTTAACTGCCCATAAGTTCAGTTCTCAGGTCACATAAACATTGTTTGATAAATGGTGTTCAATTTCTTACTATAATTCAATTTGTCAGCAATTCATTTTATGTTATAGTCTATGGGTAGTTCAGCAATTCATTAACTTCTTTTTCTTTCGCAATATAGGTTTCTTAGTGGTATAGTTTAGATATTTTTAGTTCATATGGCTTTTGTCTTTCTTTTGTTATTAAATTTGTTTTTCAAAGGCTCTTTTTTTGTTATGATTATGATTGATGCTACTCGGATAATTGGCTCAAATTTCTTTGTTAAATTGATGAAATGTTCTTGACTGGTCTCTTTGTGCAGTGATTCTTCAATTTTAGTTCTCGAAGACGTCGTCATCTGCTGCACTTATTGGAGCTTGGGTATAACGTTATGTATAATGATGTTGATATGGTATGGTTGAAAGATCCTTTCCCATATTTGGAGGGAAATCATGATGTGGACTTCACTGATGACATGGACCCGGTATGTACTCTGACTTTGCTTCTAGCTTTAGGTGTGCAGATGACGTTGAAATTATTGTGAATTATGCTGTTTGAAATGGTTGTGTATTCTCATGTTATGATGAAAACCCGTGCTGCTTTTTTACTTGTTCTTGCTTTTTACTATTTGGGATCAGGTGAGACCTCTCGACCATTTCCATGATTTGCCACCTCCAGGGAAAAAAGGGGGCGCTTACATATGTAGTTGTATAATTTTCCTGTAAGCCACCGATGGAGCAAAACTCGTTATGAAGAAATGGATTGAGTAGCTTCAGGCTCAGCCATGGTCCAAGGCAAAGAAAGCAAATGATCAGCCTGCTTTTAACTGGGCACTGAATAGGTGTGTTCTGTGTCTTCATGTCATTGACAGCATAAATTATGATTTTGATTCTAGGTTTTATTGCCCTTATGATTTTCAGTACTCACAATCCTTTTTCTTCTTCTATTTATTTTTTATATTTTCTTAATTTCCATTTGATGCTTTTATTGCATGTGGTTATGTATAACTTAGTAATTCAATGATTAATAATTATTTTACTATTTAAATCTATTTTGCTTCTTAAAAAACTTTTATTGCACGTGGCTCTCTAGTTCTACATATTATCCTTTGCAAAGCCCTGTGAATAGATGTCCGTCTTTCAATTAGGAGGAACTATTAGTTGTGTTTACTTGTGAAGGTTTCTGTGATCAAACAGAATAATTTGGATTACTTTGTCGTGCCCTTGAAATAAAAGGGTGGGCATACATTATTAGATACTAGAATGTATTTGATGCATGACTGGAAACTGTTCACCCATTGTCTTCCTTATCTTTGTCTGCTAATGCCCATATTCCCATGTTCCATTCAGTAACAATGGGTTTTGAACCGTTATTGGCTTCTTGCTAATTCCATCTGCTGGGTTTTACTTCCAAAACTTCCTTGTATCAGTGACTTCCCATTTGCACGGAATTTAGTTGTGGACAAGTTAGCATCATTCTTGATAAAATAGAATATTACTTCCAAGTTTAGTTGAGTGAAAGAACACGAAATTAAACTGACAACTAGAATTCGTTGGATTGTTGGTTATCATTTTGGATATGCTTCTGCTGCTCCTGTTGGTGGTTAATAAAATATGTTCTTTGGGTTCTTTATTTCACTTTTTCCTTCTTGTAAGTAGCTTCTTTTTGGATTTATTTAGATTATCAAAAATCAATAAGCTCACTTTTTAGCTACAGTGTTGCTCAGATTTCTCTGATGACTATCTAATGTTGATACTTTTGCAGGTGGATCTCTACATGCTACCACAGGCAGCATTTCCTACTGGAGGATTATTCTTCAAAAACCTGATATGGGTGCAAGAAAGGAAAGGAAAGCATGTAATTGTCCATAACAATTATATCACAGGTTTTGAGAAGAAGATAAAACGTTTTCGTGATTTTGGATCTTGGATGATCATGCCCCTGAGTCTCCATTAGGCAAATTATAACAAGTTGGGAAACTATATGATCTATTTCTGCTGAACTAATAAGCCTTATTAACCCTGGTATGAAGTTTAACATGCCAATTGGATTAACTTTCTGCTCAGCAGAGACATCTTGGAATTGTAGGGAAGCATTTGAAGGTGATCAGCGAAAGGGATCCTCATTTTTTTATCTGTTTTTGGTGCAGTTAAGTTTATGCAAAGTTCAAGTAATTTATTGGAAATGATTTTGATCTCTGTTTTGCAGTCAAGGAATTCTTTACATATGGCTACTGCAAAAGCAGGAATAGTCCACTTGTTTAACCAATTTTGATTGCTGTCGGGTGCCAAATTTTCTGATTGGCAAATTGTATCCTCGCAACACTTCTATATAGTTTTTGTTTTCTTTATAGAAAACACTCTTCTTTCCTTCGTGTTTTGTTTCGAGAAACGTTAAAAATAAAAAACAGAGAGGGGGGAATTTTTAAAATGCGTTTGCCGGGAGTCGAACCCGGGTCTATTGCTTGGAAGGCAATTATCCTAACCGTTGGACTACAAACGCTTTGAATGACAAAAATGCTATAGAGCATATTCTTATGTAAAATATTTATAAGGCAATAAAACTGCTTTTCGAATAATTAGTTAATTCTAATTTTTTTTCATGAACATTCTATTTGGCGTAATTATAACTTTTATAACTCAATTAACTTTTCTTCTGTTCTAATTTAATTTTCCTAAAAGTTGAGTATGTAGAATCATTTAATCAGTAATTCTAATTTTGATTGTCAAATTGAGTGGTTCAGAAATTATTTTAAAAATTTAGAAATAAAAGAACTTGACAATGGAGTCAAATGTAAAAATAATAAACAGTTTTTATTTTTTAAAAAAACACATGTTACTTAGCTGGGACTCTGGAACTAAAAAAAACTTATTTAAACATAAATTGGAAATTAAAAAAAAAAAAAATTGGAATGTTTTTAATTTATCATGAAATTGATAGCTAACAAATGACAAGGGCAAGAAGCAAAGTTTTCCAGAAACGTCATAATTAAATAGGGGAATCCTTTACTGTAATGCATGCGACATCATTTTTATTTTTATTTTACGGTAAATTCATGCAACCATTATTTGCACTCCACGTGTATGAACATAGGATAATTGAATTCTATTATAAATATAAAATAATTCCAAAAATATCGGCATTATATAGTTGCTTCATCTACATAAAATAAAATAAAATAAAATAAAATAATTATATATATTTAATTATTTTTTTAATTAACCCATCAAAACTTTTTATGTATTTAATTTTTGCATATCTTATTAGATTTACAAAGTAAATATCTTTTTTATATCTCCCAATTTATTTTTTTAAAATTTATGTCTTGAATTAATATTTATAACATATTATCAACACAAATTTAAGTATACAAAGTAAATTTTTTTTATATTTTCAGTTAAATATTTTGTTTTTCTATTATACTGTATTTATTTTATTTAAACAATTATATTATTTTTATTATTATGTAATTGTACTTATGAATTTGCTCTGCTAATACTAGATTATAAAATAGAGGTAGTATTTTTATTATTTGTTAATATTATATTATCTAAAAATATAGTGAGAAAAACGTGTTTAGAATTTGCAATTTTAAAATTAGTCTCATTTATCATAACCTTAAATTTTAATGTGAAATTATTTTAATTAAACTTAAAATCTTGAATAAGAATATCAGAATATTCTTAAAATTCTATATATGAATTTGAAGTACTTAATATACATTTAAATTTTAATAATTGTATTTTTGGTATATTTCTCCTGTTCTTCTGTTATATATCAATTTGAAATTTTGATATGAATGTTTAAAACTTAAAGTTATGAAAATAAATTAAATCTAAAATTCTAAATATTAATTATAAATTTGAATTTAAAATTGATCTATTCATCCAAACATTACCTGCTGTATTTACAGTAATTTTTTTTAACAGAATTTTTTTCACTAAATTTATGATAAAATTTTTAACAAGACAAAATCAAACCCATATTAATTTGATTAAAAGTAATAAAATTTTAAAAAAAAAAAAAGGAAGTTGTATATTATTTCTCAATGTCCCGTCGGTGGTTTTCATTACTTTTTTCCATTAACCTATAAATTATTTTTTATGTTTTCTTTTCTCATCGGTCCATAACATCACTTCATACATACATACATACATAACAAGTATACATCATATACACCATTCATGTATCATTACATATTAATATATTTTAGTACTAAACTAACTTTAATTAGTCATATGAAGTCTCATGTAATCCAATACACTTTCCCTTCAATTTGCCTGTTTCTTAATATATTTATAAAAAATAATAATAATAATAATAATATCTTCCCCTCAATTTTCTTTTATTTAGATCCCAACCTAATATTTATAGCATAAATTTATATTTGTAAATCATCCATTCTTAATACTGAAGTATGTTTAAAAATAACATAATTAATTATAGGATTTAAAAAATGATTATAACCGACAATGATTTTTCTTTTCGTTTTCTTTTTAATTTTATAGTAAGACAACCAATTGTTGAATAGCCGAAATTAGATTCTCACCCGAGTGAGTAGCTCGTGGGCAACAGTCTTTCCTTCTCAAGATCACAGAAATCCCGTTGCTCTTCCAAATTATTCGTTAATAAAACTGGGAAAAATCACTCTTTCCTTTGATGCACGTAGTTGACCAGTACGAGACGGAACAACGCCACGTCAATTTAATCTCGCAGTCTCTTCTCTTTCTTTTTTCTCTTTCTCTCTTTCTCTCTCACCATTGTTTTACTCAGTTCACAGGCATCCTGTAGTCTATGCTATTACGCTCTTCCGTATCTGTAAAAAGATTATGTTACTTGTTCCTTCGCTTTTGAAGCGTTTCTTTTTATTGGAATCTTGTAAATTTTGATGGGAATGTAAATGGGTTCTTTGGAGAGTTGGGTTCTTGCATTAAAAAGAGACAATCTTGGTCGTTCCTCGTCGAGAACCGAGAGGCACACATTTTTGCAGAGACACAGATCGAGATTTTCACGTTTCTTGTTTTTCAAGAAGCTAGATTATCTGCTATGGATTTGCACTGTCGCTGTGTTCTTGTTCTTTGTGGTTATTTTTCAGTTGCTGTTGCCTATTTCAGTAATGGATAAATCAGAAGATTCACTGCAAATTACGGATAAGGTTTCGGGAGATTTGACGTTCTTGAAGGAAATGGGTCTGTTGGATTTTGGGGAAGATATTACATATAAGCCTTTGAAGCTTATGGATAAATTCCAAAGAGAAGATAAAGATGTGAATTTGACTACTGATCTTAATAGGAGGCTACACCGTTTTGCTTACAGAAAGCCTCAGCTTGCATTGGTCAGTAACCATTGATTATCGTTGTTTTCGGTGATTGATATTCATTTTACTCCAAGTTTGGATAGTAATAGAGTGTTGATTTGGTTAGTAGTTCACATAGTATGTCAGTTGGTTTGCTGACTTTCAGCTGACTTATTCACGATTTTATGTTTACTGATTCTATGTGTTTTATTTGGCGACGATTTTGCTTGTGTTGTGATTTTTTTAATTTGAATTTCTAATTGAAGGTGTTTGCCGATCTGCTGGTTGATCCACAGCAATTGCTAACGGCGAGCGTTGCAATTGCATTGCGAGAGATTGGTTATGAAATTCAGGTAATTGTATACTCACATGCGTTTCATCTTCTGTTAAGCGCAACTTTTGTTTTTTTAGTGAAGAGAATTGGATAAATTGAAGCTTGTGAATCATGTATGATTGTATTCTTTACCTTGTATATAGTCCAGGCTTCTTTAGAGAGTCTTCAGTTAACATTGTATTCTTTTTGTTGCTTATTTCAATACGTAAGATGAATTTCTAGTTAGCTCATCATACTTCCAAGCATTGCATTAAACAGTTTTTAATAGGAAATAAGTTGTAGAAATCAGTTTGGTAACCCAAGGATGCAGTCGGACCATGATCCGAGGACGTACTGGGTGATATTTGGGAAACTTACATTGGCACCAGACCAGGTGAAACTGTTTTACTCCCAGAAATTTTCATGATTGGCAGTTGGGACACATTAGGTATAAAAGTTACATTTCTGGAATTTTATAAGGCGAAGGTGTAGGTTTCGTCAGGTGTTGAGATAAGTGCAGTTCTCATGGTGCTGTTCTGGAGAACCAAACCCTTTATTTCATCTCAAATTTTAGTTGAATTTGCTGCTGCAATGCTAGTCTGTCCTGGATCTTAAGTCCTCAGTATTGTCTCAAATTTACGGAAATCTGCATTTTTTGTGTGTGGGGGGATGTAAACTAACCTCAAACCTTTTTATCTAGTAATTTCCTGAGAGCAGCAGATTCTTTTATATTATGGACATTTCCCTTTGATTCCAAGACCGTTAATTGCAAGCAAAGATATTATTAACGCTGGGCTATGTGAATTCGTATTAGCCTCTCATGTGTTTTAATTTCCGTTTGCAGGTGTATTCTCTTGAAGATGGTCCTGCTTCTGAAGTATGGAAAAACATAGGATTTCCCATCATCATTATTCAATCCAATCACAACATGGGAACTTTTGTCAATTGGTTAAAGTATGCGCGTTATGTTGATTTGTCTGTTGTAAGCCTTAAACTTTGGATGCTCAATTATTTGGATATGCATGGAATAAAACTAATTGAGGACCTCTCTCTCCTGTGAGTGGAAGCCAGTATCTTCGGTTGTTGAACTGCTTCCATGAAATGCCCTTGCAATCACTAATATCATTTGTAGTTATTGGTCCATTTATGCTTTATGTGGGTTATCACTGGAACTGGTATCGTAGTTTCAATTAGAATCCAACCACTTTTCACACATTCTTAATTTTAAAAGATTGCACTTAAAGCATCATTGTAACAATTGTTTCATAGTTTAGTCCTATACATGACTTTACAAGGTTCAAAATTTTTATGATTGCAAATTTAAGTTTTCTGAATAGTCCATTAGGACAACTGTACATTATGATTATAAACTTCCACAAACAGATGAATTTTTTTTTTCATGCACATGGTTAAAAACTTTAAATTTGTTTGATGTGATTAATGAGTGATTCTGTAACCATGCAGAATTATTTGTTGGTTCTTGTTTGAAATGATTGGGCATGGTTATTGGATATTATGAATTTTACTGATGTATCATTTTCGCAGGTATGATGGCATACTTGTGAATTCTCTCGAAGCCAAAGGTGTTATCTCTAGGTAAGATATATTATTTTACCTTTCTCTAGATAAGCTTCCAATGTTTTACTCTCACGCAAAGTCTTTACTTTGTTCCTACATCTTTATTTTCTTCATAAATTGTGGTTTCTTCCATCTGTTGTCCTTGAATGCTCTTTTATCAAGAAACTTGAGTTCGCCTAATAACTGAGTTTGCTAATAACCAGACAAATTTGCCTTTGGTACTAAATGATGGATGATACTACATGATTAAGGACTTCACTTTTAATTGTAATATCTTGGATTTGGTTTGTGCTTGGTGTCAATAAGTTGTTCAGAGCAATAACTGTCATAAGTCAGTTAACATCATAAATTTTACTTGTTACAGTCTTATGATGGAACCGTTCAAGTCTTTGCCTCTCATATGGACCATTCATGAAAGAACACTTGCTATTCGCTCGAGAAAATATAGTTTGAGTGGGCAAGTTGAGATTTTAAATGATTGGAAAAAGGTTTTCAACCGTGCTTCTGTTGTTGTCTTCCCAGACTATGTCCTGCCGGTAATTATCATTAATTTTTTTATTTTGTGGACACCGTTAACACTTGAGTTAGACATTTCAGCATAGTTTTTTCGAACTAGATGAACGGGATCTGTTGATTTCTGCTGTTAAATGTTTCTTTGATAGTAATAATATTTATGTTGTGCATGTGCCAGTCAGGAGATGCAAATAACATGCAAGTTAGGTGCAGCATTAGTAATGCTTAGTCATATTAGGACAATATCACTTATTACGAATCTGCCAAATCGCTCATGTTATGATCCCATTTCAACCAAAAATACAGCCCTGTCAAATCATGGCTTCGGTGGCAAATCCTTGAAGAAAAAGAATAACAAAAAACCTCATGTGAAAGACCGGGTGTTCTTATATAAGAAGGTGTACATTGGGTGATTAGCGAATCCAAAGTGCGCCGCGAGCACGGAATATGGCCTTGACACTTATACACTTGATGTCTTGTTTATACAGCTGTATTTACCCTTAATGCTCATGCTTGTTACACTGACTCCCAAGGCCGAACTGTATTTCCAGTTATTTGATTTCTTTTCACTCCCTACAGATGATTTACTCTGCATTTGATGCTGGAAACTATTATGTTATTCCCGGTTCTCCTGCTGAAGCATGGAAAGCTTATACTAATATGGATTTGTACAAAGATAATGGACGTGTCAGGATGGGTTATAGGCTTGATGATCTTGTGATTGCAATTGTAGGAAGTCAATTTCTGTACAGGGGTTTATGGCTGGAGCATGCCCTTGTTTTGCGGGCACTTTTACCACTTTTTCCTGATTTCTCTGTAGAACATGAATCAGATTCTCCTATCAAGGTCATGATTTTGAGCAGGGATTTGACTAGTAATTACAGTGCGGCTGTTGAGGTATGGCTTTAACAACAACATTCAAGACCTTCATTGTGGATAATCTTCTCTAATTATCTGGTTGATTAACCAATTTCCAACAACCTCCTGTTTTCTTCAGGCCATCGCTCTTAGTTTGCATTATCCTATAGGGGTTGTGAAGCACATAGCTGCTGAAGGGGATGTTGATGTTGTTCTTAGTGTGGCTGATGTAGTGATATATGGATCCTTTCGTGAGGAGCAATCTTTTCCAGAAATTTTAGTGAAAGCTATGTGCTTTGAGAAACCCATCATAGCCCCAGATCTCTCCATTATCAGAAAATATGTAAGCTTCTGTTTCTCAAGTATTTGATAAAAATTTTGCAACAGATACACATACATGCTACAAAGTAATAAGGAATTTATAATTAATGACAAAAATTTCATGCTAGTAATTTATGCATAAGTTCGACTTGATTCAGAAAAGTTCTATGTCTATTACTTGGAGTTAACACATGCCTATGTTCTAGTTCTTCCTGTTTCTTGTTTTTCTCAACCTAATATTATTTCTTGTTAGTCTTCATGTTTGATCTTATAGAATCTTGGATTTTAGATATAGATTGTTTCTCTTGCCAGTGCCATAGTTTCTCATGTATTTTCTCTTTTTTTCTTTCTGTTTTATTACTCATCCATTGCAATTCATATCGGTTTGGTTGTGTTACCTTATGCTCTTCCTAAATTTATCCTATATCATGGCCTGAAAACTTAAAGTATATAGTTCCTGCTTTAAATTGGAAATCTGAAACTGATAATCTGCTTAGAGTGAATTCAATTCAATAATGATTGGGAGACAAAACATGTTTTCTTTTTGTTCTGAGAATAATGAAAATATCAATGCTCACTTATGGTGTAAATTTGGAATTACTGTGTCTAGTTAATATCGTTCTGTCCATTCTTTTATTTTCTTTTAGCTCATTTTTTAAATCATTTTTTTGTTGCAAATTTTTGCTTGTTAAGATAAGTTACTAACTGTATTGGCAATAACAATTAGGTTGATGACAGGGTGAATGGCTATCTGTTTCCTAAGGATAATATTAGGGTTCTGACACAGATCATGTTGCAAGTTATAATAAATGGAAAAATATCACCTCTGGCTCGTAATATTGCTTCAATAGGAAGAGGTTCTGTTAAGAACCTGATGGCTTTGGAAACTATTGAAGGTTATGCTTTGCTACTTGAAAATGTTCTCAAGCTCCCATCAGAAGTTGCAATCCCTAAGGCTATTAAAGAGCTCTCTCCCAAATTGAAAGAAGAATGGCAATGGCATCTATTTGAATCTTTTCTAAATTCAACGCTTGAAGACAAATCTTCAAGAAGTGAAAGATTTTTAAACCAGCTTGAGCAGCTGTTGAACCATACTGAAAGAGAAAGCTATCTTTCTTCACCTTCAACTGATGATTCATTTTTATATGACATCTGGAAGGAAGAAAAAGATATGGCAATGCTAAATGTTAGAAAGAGAAGAGAGGAAGAAGAGGTAACAGTCACGGTTGCTGTGATAAGTCTGTCATATTAAGTTGGAAATCGTAATAGACTTTATTATCTGAAATGTTTGTGAAATTTGACATTCTTTGGACTTTTATGCAGTTAAAAGATAGAAGTGATCAATCTCATGGAACATGGGAAGATGTGTATCGAAATGCTAAAAGGGCTGATCGTACTAGAAATGATTTGCATGAAAGGGATGAAGGGGAGCTAGAAAGGACAGGTCAGCCATTGTGTGTTTATGAACCTTACTTTGGGGAGGGGACCTGGCCCTTTCTGCACAATAGATCACTTTATCGTGGAATCGGACTGGTGAGTTAACCAGCACATTGTGACATCCTTTTATCCATATTTTATTTCAATCGCAAATAATACTTTTGAGATTAAAAAGGGATGATTTTCTGTATATGCTACAACTTTTCTACTTTGTGGAAAGATTTATGACAGAAAAATTGTATAGGCTCTCTTCTTGCAGTAATGCTGGTCTCTCTGTTGATAAAACTGGGTGGTGGTCATCTGATGGATATGACCTTCTCAACATGGATATGGTGTTAATTGTAGAAATTCTGTTTGCAAAAGGGGTTGGTGCAAGAAGTTTCTTTTAACAATTATGATGATAATTTTTTAACTACTTCGAGCTTCCTTATGATTTTTAAGTTGAAAATTGTAAAGAATTCATGCAACGCACTGGAGCTTTACACCTGTGCCACAGAAGTTGGTTGACATATTGCTTACTCATATAATGTCCAACATGAAATATTTTTAGTCATGTTAATTGCGTATGCTTTTGCAATTCTAACTTGGTAGACTTCCTTTTTTCACTTAAAACTAAAATGAGCTTTCCCTGAATATCCTTCTTTGGTTTATTATACTTTTTAATTGTTACCCTATATTTCATCAATTCTGCATGAAGAATGCATCTGTTTTTACCAATCTGAAGTGAAGGACCATATAATTTCAGTCTGGGAAAGGCCGAAGACCTGGAAGAGATGATATTGATGCACCCTCCCGACTGCCACTACTTAACAACCATTACTACCGAGACGCCCTTGGTGAATATGGAGCCTTTTTTGCAATTGCAAACCGGATTGATCGTATACACAAGAACGCCTGGATAGGGTTTCAGTCCTGGAGAGCGACAGCGAATAAGGTGTGTGGTTCCTGTCCTTCTATGAGTCTACTTGGGGCTGGACCAGTTATACAATTTGATTTGTGTCCTTGATACTCTTTTTCATCTAATTGGGGGGCTCAAACAGGCATCGTTGTCTAGAATTGCTGAAAATGCATTGCTAGATGCTATCCAAACTCGAAGACATGGTGACACACTTTACTTTTGGGTTGGCATGGACATGGATTCAAGAATCCCCTTGAAACTGGATTTTTGGTCATTTTGTGATGCTATAAATGCTGGAAATTGCAAGTAAGAGCTGTAAATTCCTATGGTTAAGTACATTTGTTTGTTTATTTACTCTTTCTCGTATAAAATACATGACTTGGTTCTACATTCTATAATTGGTTGAAGGATTGCTTTTTCTGAATCCCTAAAGAGGATGTATGGCGTAAAGCAGGATTTGGAATTTTTGCCCCCAATGCCTGAAGATGGAGATACATGGTCTGTCATGCAGAGTTGGGCTTTGCCAACAAGGTCCTTCCTAGAGTTTGTTATGTTTTCCAGGTGCATTTTACTCCTTGGGGGCTTCTTTATGCTTGAATTTGAGGTTTTGACTGTCAGAGGAGCTCATTGTATGTCAATCTATTGTTTGTCTTTGTTGCAGGATGTTTGTGGATGCCTTGGATGCACAAATGTATGATGAGCACCATCAAAGCGGCTGCTGTTATCTGAGTTTGTCTAAGGTAACTTACTTTTTGTCAAGAGAATTCATTATCATCTAGGAGTGATGGACATAGTGCCTGCCTTGGCATGGCCAATTCAACTATGATCTATTAAAGCACCTCCCACCCCATAAATGGCCTAGTTTTATTTCAAATTCAGTTGGTTTACCTCCCAAATATTTTTTTATAGACTTCCTGTGCAAGTGGATAGCATTTAACCATCCAGTTAGCTTGCTTGTGATGTTCAATTTTATCTCTGCAACATATCTGTAATAGTTATTCTGATGGCTGGCTCTCTCATGTTGTTGATCCTACTTGAGTATTTTGATATATACCTCTTCACAACCCAAGCAAGCCTAGTTCCATACGTTTGAATTTTTCCAGTAAGATATGAGCCCCTGGTATCACTTGCATTGGTTGTTTGGCTTCTTATGCCGGTTTTGAGAAAACCAATGACCTTACTCAGCATTGAAATTATACAAATATCATATAATACGCCAATTATGGTGAATATTTATTTTTGTTCCTTCCACATTTCTCCCTGAATCAGTGGGAGTTATTTGGCTTATTTTATGATGCAGGACAAACATTGTTACTTGCGCATGCTTGAGCTACTTGTAAATGTCTGGGCATATCATAGTGCAAGGCGGATGGTATATGTGAACCCCGAGACCGGTGCAATGCAAGAACAACATAAATTTAAGAGCCGAAGAGGTAAAATGTGGGTCAAATGGTTCTCGTACACCACTTTAAAAAATATGGATGAGGACATGGCTGAGGAGGCAGATTCTGACCACCCTACAAGACGGTGGTTATGGCCATCAACAGGTGAGGTGGTTTGGCAAGGTGTATTTGAGAGAGAGAGGAATCTTCGGAATCGGCAAAAAGAGAAGAGGAAGCAACTGAGTAGAGATAAACTTTCTAGAATGAAGAGAAGAAATCACCAAAAAGTAATAGGCAAGTATTTGAAACCCCCACCGGAGGACACTGAAACATCGAACACTACAGTAATTACATCAACGAATTTAGGATTATATTGATTCTCTGCATCTTGGCGTCTTTGAAAGTAGTTTAATTAGATGATTCTTTGATTTTTGAAATTTTATCCTCACTCGTTCGCTCTAATTTTTGTCAGAAAGGATGCATATTCTGTGTGGGTATTATATGTAACCAACAGCATCCTTCTCGTCGTCAATGTTTATGACTAATAGCATCCTTCTGGTGGTTAATGTTTGACCGGCAATTGTATACTAGTGTTTTCCTTTTCTCTTTTATTGCCGTTTTATTATTCTAATGAAAAAAAACAAAAAACGTAGAGTATTTTTAAAACTCTTGGAAGGGGAAACTGTATAATTGTCATCCTCTTCATTATTGATAATTGAGTTTGCATTCCCCCTTTTGCCCTCAAATGTTGAGTGCAAACTGCCTAGCAAATTTCTTATCCGTTCATATTTCCTCGATGGGTGGTTTGATTGTCGATCACATTCATGTCTCGGTTCTTGAGATAAAGCCTCGGTCGGCAATCAAATCAGATATTAATCACAATTGTCCGGTGTCCTTTAGATACCTATGGACAGAACAAAAGTCCTCACACGAGGCCTCATCATACTTTAGGTAACCGCCAGCCAAAGATTAAATCATTCTCGAAAGGACTTAGAACCTTATTTTTACAATAAAGAAAACAATTGAAACTAGAATTACAGTATCAGTTCACATCATCGACCTCTATTATTCCTAATGCTCTAATAAATCTAACAAGTGTTCGCATTCTTTCATAACATTTTAAGGCTCAACGGGAGTTACCAGAACAACACAAATTTCACTCTATTGAAGGATCGTCCTCCTACCATCAAATTCTTGGAGCTGCAACAAGATCGTGCACATTTCAAATCAATCCAGGGGTTAAGAAAAGTATAAAGAAAGAGACACAAAAGAATGCAATACTGCAATGAGCTCAAAAATCAACATGTACCGAGCTGGCATCACTCAACCAACTTTATATTTTGTGGATTAATAGAAAAATTACGAAATTGATCACATTTTATCCTATTTTTAAAATTAATTCCTGTTAAAAAACCTTTTCAAACTAAATCAAACATATTGTTTGCACGATAATGTCCCGTAAAAAACTGAAAGAGAAACTTGCAAGTATGTCTCTTCACTTTCGAACTAAAATGAAGACGCCTCTCTGTTTTCGAGCTAAAGTTGATAAATTCAAAGTAGAGACATCTCTCTATTTTCGAACGAACCCACACTCGAACTAGAGTGGATAAATTTCAGTGGAGAAAGGCACATATGAGCTTTGTTTCAATTTATCATGAGAGAATTATTGTCGAAATGATGAATGTTTTAAAAAAAATTTCAACAACGGTCAATTTTAAAAATAGGGTAAAAAATATGGTCATTTTCATGGATATCCCAAGTCTATTAATATTTACAGCTACCAGCTTAAACATACCTCCACCAATTGTTGCTTCTGGCAATCGTTCAATTGAATACTTGTGCTGAGTAATATACATGATCGGCACACCAGGAACCTGTCAACAAACCAACATTTTGATGTCTTGCACTTCAATATCATGAAATTAACATACAAGTTGATTGACCTTACCTTCCGAATCCTCCTCTTCAGATCTCGATCACAAGTAGCAACAATGAAGCATTTATGCTGTTTCAACACCAAGTGTAAGTCGCAAGGAATAGATAAAGCAAAATACTAAAAACCACATTCTTCAAATACCAAATTAAACTGCCTCTGATTTGGCTAGTAATAATCAAGAAAATTAAAATGATACAAGACACAAAGTGGCAAAGACATGTATTGACCAGGCAATGAACAGAATTTGAAATACAAACATCAACTCATGAATTTGAGGGCAAGATCTTCCTAATCGATTTCTTCTTGCAAAAAAGTTGTAATCCAAATGGGAGTAGCAGCCGTCAATTCATTCATTTCAAAAAGAAATAAAAGTGACTAAGTTAATAACAAGGACATTGAAAATTTCTTACCGAGACCACAACATTGAAACTATACCGGCCTTACTGCTCAACAAACGTCATGTGACCTATATCAGCATTTGCAGGAGTAACCAAACATGATGTGAAACCATATCAACCTTACTATTCAAACAATAACTGGAGCACAAATCTGGAAAGATTTACCCAATAAAATTTTTTGGTTATCCCAGAGGCTTTACTTTATTTACTATGAAACTTCTATGTTACATTCTGAAATATATAGATGATAAAATGTGATACGATAATCTTTCCCCATGACTTGCACTTATAACACATGTATTACAACAATATTTACTTCAACTTCCAGTACCATCATCCCAAGGACAATGACTAGATATTCATACAAAAACAATGCATAGCATGTATTACACACTATTCACACCTGAGTAACTCTTTCAACGAGACAATCATCAGCATAGGTCCCTTTATGAGTACACGGTAATCTCTCGAAACGTGGATCCTTAGCAATCCTGTTTAATAATATCATATGAAAAAGAAAAATACAAAAAAATGAGAGTGCCAGTCAATTCTCACTTGCTAAAAGTACAAAAGTCAATAGATTATTAGTTCATAAGGATGTATCATCAATTATAATACAACAGATGACAACAAGAATCCAATAGCTTGGAAACCTTGACACCTTAATGCAAGGAAGGACATTGGATATAAAGCCAGCCAGAGATGCACTGTAGTAAAACAATATGGACAATACCTCAGAGCTACGCGGTATTTCTGACCTAACTTCTCAAGCTCGGCCATCACACAATCCGTAATACAAGGAGTGCCTTTAAATAAAAAATAACAGAGAATTAATATAAACAATAATAGAATATTTCAATTTTCAACTCAATAGTCAGTACTTAGGCATTCACATACATTATCAACATTGGTAATATATAATTTCTGAACAACATTGCTTCATTGTAAATTACATCACAAATTGCATAATTTGAAATTAATCCAACACCAACCTCCCTGTTGAAGTTAGAATACTTATTAATACAATTCCGGCATGGACATCAACTTCATGAGAATGAAAAGAAGCAGTGAAAAACAGCATTCATGGATACTTAAAACTCACATTTCGCATATAAGCAGTCCATCATTCCCTTCTCTAGATCCAACTACACAAAACAGCAAATAAAATCAAACATAATTTCAAAATAAATAAATAACGGAAACTAGCTATAGTATAAGAAAACAATTCACTATCTAACACATTGAACAAAGTTAATTAAAACCACATCCATTACAAAATCAACAAAATAAAGCACTCACTTTATTCTGGATGGAGAAATTAATAAAGTTGGTATCCACCAAGACCCGGTAAGGCGGCCCCAATGCAGTGTTGTGTGTAAAGAAAAGAGCCGAAGGAACATTAGGCCTAAGTAAACCACCAAAATAACAATTAAGTTACAATCAATTAAACAGATAGAACATCTGAAGTAATTATTTACCATTTATATTTTTTAAAAAATAAAAGTAGAAGCTTACACGTTTCTAGGAAGCTTTTCCTTGGCGATGTCTTTTTTGTTGGGATTCAGAACCTCTTCTTTATAACTTAATACAACAACAATAATAAAAACGACGACGAAAACAATCAAAATATTGGATACAGTAATAATAATAAACACACTGAGTCAAGGTAAGAATGAAATTACTTCTTAATAGCTCGTTTGGTGATGATCTTCTTCATCGCGGCAAACTTAGGAGCCTTTTTGGCTTTCCCCATCTTGGTGGCGTATTTTCAGTACTTGTCTAGACCAAGCAGGAGTTTAAATGCATCAAAGATTAACTTCTACTCGTAAGAGCTAATGAAATACACAGAAAGAGAAACGAGTGAGAGGTGAAAGCAAAGAACAAAGACGAAAGAACGGTGGTCGAAGAAGGGTTTAGTTGCAACTTTTAACTTGGACTATTTAAAACATAGGGCTTGAAACTTGAGTAAGTAACCGACTTAGGTTTTCTTTTCTTAAAAAAAAAAAATTCTTTTTTATTTTTTTTCTAATTTAGGTTTAATTCATTTACAAATCCAATAAATACAGATTATAAAATCAGTCAATATTTACTTTCAAGCAAATATGTTCGGCAAAAAGGAATCTGCCAACGGAAGAAAAAATACTAAAAATTTGAATAATAATTTTTTTTATGAAAATTAAATCAAATCGAATTGCGTTCAGCTCTATTTTTAAATAAATCATTAAACTTTTGAAGAAATCTTATATTAATACTATCAAAAATAAATTTAGATCATTATACAATTTTAATAAACATAAAATGAGGTATTCACATCACATAAGTTTTCTTGCAACAAATTATGATACATATTATATTCGATTACGATTAATTCATATTTTTTAAATCCATTCTATACACAAAATATACGTGACAACTGACAATGCCACAGGGAAAATGTGTGGAGTCTCAAGTAAGGAAATCTTTAGTAGATATGTAACAAGACGAAGTTGCCAATAAAGCTGTCATGAGTGAGATACAAGAGACAGAGAGACGGTATGCGTCCTTAGGCCCCGGCAGCCTGCCATATCGCCATTAATTTCAGAAGAGGAGACCAGCTCTTAAGAATTGACGGGAGCATAACTTCGGATTTCATGTTGTGTTCCAAACAGTGAGAATGAAGCCATAGTTGGTGGGATGAACGGTGCAGTTAATTTTGAGAATGATCCAGAAGAGTTAGAAGAATTACTCCTGAAATTGATTGATGAGGATCCAGACGGTTGTGAGGTAGAGAATGATGAACCAACTTGGAAAGGGAAGAGTGAGATTGTTGATGGCGAAATCAAATTTAATATGTTAGCTGGTTAAGTTTTACCCACGGAAGTTGATAAGATAGACGAAGTTGGAAAGGCAATGGCAAGTAATATGGACCCAGAGCCACATGTGGTCGCTGAACCTCCTATTGTAGTACACGAAGAAGATTCATCTATTGGCTATAAATATATTGAAACAGAGAAGACAGGTTCAACTTTGCCGACAGAAGTTGATGACAAAAACAAAGTTGAGAAGGAAATAGCAAAATATAGACGCAGAAACAAATCTGGTCACTAGATTGCCTATTGTAGTACCGAAGAAGATTTAGCTGTAGACAACAAACAAAATGAAACAGGGAAGGATGAGGTGTTATGCACTGGAGAAGCAAGATTCAATTCAGCAACCAATGCAACCTCCCCAACAGAGGCACCGAATATTTTAAGATTTTGACTTACAAGTGTATTCATTTATTTGATCTATATTTTTTTCTCCAAATTTTAAACAAATTTTTCAATCCTAACAAATAGTATTAAGGTTGATGGTTGCAAAGAGACACAAATGGTATCAGAACCGAGAACTCGAAAGAGAAACAAATAGTATCATAACCGATAATTCAAAACAGACGTATGTTCCTATAATTGCTATCACTATAAAGAATGATGAAGAGTGAATTTAAATAACAAACTCAAGGTCTCAATTTTA
>JAVXUL010000001.1:15148030-15159804 GCA_035590515.1 Trichilia minutiflora
CTCTCTCTTCTAGTCACTCTCCCAGCCTTTTCTCTCTCTTACAACATTAACGTTCTCCCAGTCTTTTCTCTCTCTTCTAGTTACTCTCTCTACAACATCAACTCTTTCTCGTCGAAAATCTTCCTTTCTGATAAAATCTTCTGTCTTTTCTTTTCTATTTGGATTTTTGTAAAACCTATAATCTAATTAATTGAATTGTTGATTACTCGATTTTATTTATTGATTTTTTGAATAGATTATAGGTATGTTTGATTTCTAAAAAAATATATGAAAAAAAATATATTGTAATCTTTCAAGTCGATGATCTTTCTCTCCGATAAAATTTTTTGTCTTTTCTTCTCTATCTGGATTTTTATAAAACCCAATTCATTGGATTGTTAAATATTTTAATTTAACAAAGTCAAATCCCGTTCATAATAATTTTAATAAAAATAAAAGAGATTATTTCAACTGTTATATAAAATAATTTTTTTATAAAAAAATATTTTTTATAAATTAATTTATCAAATCGTTTTCAATTTTAATTTAAAATATTTTTTTTTTTTTTTTTTAAAAGAAGCTAGCTTTTAAATATTTGAAAAACTGTAACAAACGGTGTCTTGGGCGAGTCCAACACAACTAGTAGCCGACTTAGAACCCTATAGGCTATAGATGCAAGCTGGACTCAACAATCAACACCGACAGACCCGACCCTAAACTTGAATCCCCCTAACCCGTCACAGCAGATCCAATCTAAAAGACACTCAGTTCATTCAAACTCTCAGTGTACTTGTTTCCGAGGTCGCACTTAGATCACCTGCAATTTCGCTAGTTGATTAGTTGCAGCATCAATGTCACAATTCCTGTATCAAAGACCGTTACACAACCTGTTATCAGATCCCTACCCAATCTCTCGTCGTAATTCTGCAAACTTTCAAAGACCGATGGCAGTTGTCAACCGAACAACTCTTCTAGTCTTACTTTCTCTGTTAGTATTACTCGGGGTTATCCTCCCCTGGACTGGAATCCCTGTATTCATGTTCCCAAACACAACCTCCTCTCGCTCTAAATGGCGTGATTACACGCTGTCGCAAGCGGCGTCTTTTGTGGCCAAGAACGGAACTGTGATTGTGTGTGCAGTGAGTCAGCCTTACCTACCCTTTTTGAATAACTGGTTGATCAGTATTTCCAGGGAAAAACACCAAGATCAAGTGTTGGTGATTGCAGAGGATTATGCCACTCTTTATAAAGTGAACGAGAAATGGCCTGGTCACGCTGTCCTCGTACCGCCTGTTCCTGATTCACAAACTGCCCATAAGTTTGGTTCTCAGGTCAGATAAACATTATTTGATAAATGGTTTTCAATTTCTTAATATAATTCAATTTATCAGCAATTCATTATATGTTATATATTTGGGTAGCTAAGCAATTAATTAAATTGTTTTTCTTTCGCAATTTAGGTCTCTTAGTGGTAATAATTTAAATACTTTTAGTTCAAATGTTTTTTCCTTTCTTTTGTTGTTAATATTGTTTTTTCAAAGGCTTTTTGTTTTAGTTTTTATGATTGATGCTACCGGGGTAATTGGCTCAAATTTCTTTGTTAAATGATGAAATGTTTTTGACTGGCCTATTTGTGTAGGGATTCTTCAATTTTACTTCTCGAAGGCCTCGTCATCTGCTGCACATATTGGAGCTCGGCTATAACGTTATGTATAATGATGTTGATATGGTATGGTTGAAAGATCCTTTTCCATATTTGAAGGGAAATCATGATGTGTACTTCACCGATGACATGGCTACAGTATGTACTCTGGCTTTGCTTCTAGCTTTGGGTTTGTAGATGATATTGGAATTATTGTGAATTATGCTGTTTGAAATGGTTGTGCAATCTCATCTGACATGATGAAAACCCCGGTTGCTTTTTTATTTGTTCTTGCGTTTTACTATTTGGGATCAGGTGAAACCTCTCGACCATTCCCATCATTTGCCACCTCCAGGGAAAAAAGGGCGCACTTACATATGTAGTTGTATGATTTTCCTGCGACCCACCAGTGGAGCGAAACTAGTTATGAAGAAATGGATTGAGGAGCTTCAGGCTCAGCCGTGGTCCAAGGCAAAGAAAGCAAATGATCAGCCTGCTTTTAACTGGGCACTGAATAAAACTGCTGGACAGGTATGTTCTGTATCTTCATGTCATTGACACCGTGAATTATGATTTTGATTCTAGGTTTTGTTGCCCTTATATTTTAAGTACTCTAAATCCTTTTTCTTCTTCTATTTATTTTTCATATCATTTTAATTTCCACTTGATGGTTTTATTGCATGTGGTTAGGTGTAGTTTAATAATTCAATAATTAATCATTTTTTTACTATTTTAATCTGTCATCAAAAAACTGTTATGGATTACAGTGAATTTCTATTCATGAGGCAAACACCTTCTGCCATTAGGCTCTCTGGTTCTACATTTTATCCTTGGCAAAGCCCTGTGAACAGATGTACCTTTTTCAATTAAGAGGAACTAGTAATTGTGTTTACTTGTGAAGGTTTCTGTGATCAAACAGAATAATTTGGATTACTTTGTCTTGCCCTTGGTATGAAAGGATGGGATGCCTGATTATAGTAGAATGTATTTGATACACGACTGGAAACTGCTCACCCATCATCTTCTTTATCGTTGTCATCTAATGCCCATATTCCCGTGTTCCATTCAGCAACAATGGATCTTGAACTGTTAATGTCTTCTTGCTAATTCCATCTGCTGGTTTTTGCTTCTAAACTTTCTTTATCAATGACTTCTTATTTGCACGTAAATTAGTTGTGGTGCAGTTAACATCATTCTTGATGAAATATATTATAACTTCCAAGTTCAGTCGAGCGGAAGAATATGAAGCAAAACTGACAACTAGAAATTATAATTCATTGGTTTGAGTTGGTTATCATTTGGTTATGGTACTCTTCCAATGGTTCATAAAATATGTTATTTGGGTTCGTTATTTCACTTTTCCCTGCTTGTTAGTAGCATCGCTTTCGGTTTATTTAGATTAGCAAAAATCAATTAGATCACTTTTTAGCTATGGTGTTGTTCGGATTGCAGGTGGATCTCTACCTGCTACCACAGGCAGCATTTCCTACCGGAGGATTGTACTTCAAAAACTTGACATGGGTGCAAGAAACGAAGGGAGAACATGTAGTCATCCATAACAATTATATCACAGGTTTTGAGAAGAAGATAAAACGTTTTCGTGATTTTGGTCTTTGGTTGGTGGATGATCATGCCCCTGATTCTCCATTAGGCAAATTATAACATTTTGGGAAACCATATGATCTATTTCTGCTGAACTAATAAGCCTCATTAACCGTCAAATGAAATTTAGTGTGCCAATTGGATCAACTTTCTGCTCACCAGCCACATCTTGGTATCATAGGAAAGCATTTGAAGGTGATCAGCAACAGGGTATACGCACATTTCTTTTCATCTGTTTTTGACACGGTTAAGTTTGCTCAAGATTCACGGAATTTATTGGAAATGATTCGATCTCTGTTTTGCAGTCAAGGAATTCTTATCATATGGCCACTGCAAAAGCAGGCATAGTCCACTTGTTTAAATTTAACAATTTTTGATTGCTGTTGAAGTTGCCAAACTTTCTGATTGCAAACTGTACATCGCAACCCTTCTTCTATATAGTTATTGTTTGATTTACTGACTACTGATATTCTGAGAACACTTTACCAAAATGTATGTGATGCGATTTAATCTTCTCTTTTCTTCATGTTTGCGACGTAAGGAAAATTTGAATGAAAACACAAAAGTCTTTAAAAAAAAAAGGTTCATTTGCCGGGAGTCGAACGCGGGTCTATTGCTTGGGAATGTAAAAAAAGAAAATATTTCATTGTAATAATGACAAGCACTGATAAATATTCTTAAAAAGTCAATTTGTTTTGTTTAGTTTTCTTTTTAAAAAATTCAATATTTTTAATTAGAAGTAATTGGTTACAATGTCCCAAGATTCTGTTACAAATATAATTATACTCCTTAATAAAAATTGAGGTCACCATTTATTGCTAATTGGGTATAGTGTATGAATAATTGTTGGAAAAAAATCCAATTAATTAAAAATTTATTTCATACATCGAAATTAAAATAATACAACAAAACTAATTTAAAATCCTTAATTCATTTTAATTTTGTTCTATGAACATTCTATTCTATTTGACTTAATTATTACTTTTATAACTCACTTAACTTTGTTTTTATTTTAATTTTCTTACAAGTTGAGTATGTAGTGTCACTGAATCAGTAATTCTAATTTCGTTTGTCAAGTCGAGTGGTTCAGAAACTATTTTTAATTTTAGGGATAAAAGAACTTGAAAATTGGGCCAAAAGTAAAAAATAAACAATTCTGATTTTTACTTTTACCAAAAAAAATCACATGTTACTTAACTGGGACTCTAAAACTAAAACTAAGTAAATTAATTAGTCAGAAATCAGAAATTTTGAAAAAAAAATAAATAGTACAATGTTTCTAATTTCCCATGAAATTTGCCGGCTGACAAGACGAAGGCAATCAGCCCAATTGTCCAGGACGTCATATATTTTATTTTATTCCCATATGACCAATTGCAGCCTCCTATCTTTCACAAAACAAATAAATAAATAAATAAAAATTTGCAGCTTCTTGCTTGTAAAAATTAAATAGAGGAATACTTTACTGTAATGCATACGACAGTAAATTAAGGCATCCGTAATTTCCACTCCACGTGTATGAACAGAAGATAATTGAATTATATTATAATTATTTATTAAATAATTACAGAAATAACGTCTTATATAGTTACTATATCCATATAAAATAACAAGAAATATATATATTTTTTTTGTAAATCATTTATTCTTAATACTAATATATCTTTAAAATTAACATAATTATAATTTATAATAAGAGAAATCAGACGATCAATGGGTCAATCGAAAAATTAGATTCACCCCGAGGGAGTAGCTCGTGGTCGTGGGCAACAATCTTTTATTTTCAAGATCACGGAAATCCTGTTGCTCTTCCAAATTATTTTATTCGTTAATAAAATCAGTCAAAAATTTCTTTCCTTCTAATAAATAGTTTTCTATCAACTCGCTGGTGGTTTCGAGCGTCTCTATTGTTTATACGCTTACTGACAGCTGGCAGTTAATTCACCAACATGAGTTCAAGATTCCATGTAAGCTATACCAGCCGAAATAACCACCCAAATGAAGGCTATTTTCGTTATGTTGAGCACATTCCGTTCCGCAGGCTTTTGACTGCTTTCCTTCCCAGGACTCTTTAAAGAGAATAACGGGCGAAAAAGCTATAGTCGCCGTTCGTATTTTTCCAGCCGGAAACATGACTAGCCTTTACTGTTCCTTTCTTGGTTCTAATAAGAATCGCCGATCTTTTCTCTCTCGATCTTGATCAGTTCACAGAAATAGAATAAAAGAACAAGAAAAGAAGATACAAGAGAGGGAGTGAAAGAATCGGGATGGCAACGCACGTTTTAGAGATCAACTTGATCTCTGCGCAAGGGCTGAAGTCTCCCTCCTCTAAAATTCGCCAGTTACAAACATACGCAATGATCTGGATTAATGCCTCCAAGAAGCTTCGCACCCGAGTTGACAGAGACGGTGCCCTGAACCCAATCTGGAACGACAAGTTTCTTTTTAAAGTAACCCCAGAATTCATTTCCTCGGAGACATCCGCAGTCTCCGTCGAGATTTACGCTGCTGGTTACCTCCGCGATCACCTCATCGGCACTGTCCGGTGCCTCGTAAGCAACCTTTCACTCTCCGGGACCACGAAGACTCCGTCGTTTACGGCCTTCCAAATTCGCCGTCCTTCTGGAAGATTCCACGGAGTGCTCAGTATCGGTGCCATGCTGATTGACGGCTTCGATTTCCCTGCCTTCAAAAAGGTTTCTGCAATTGAGTATCGTGAATTAATGGGGGAGGGTCAACGGAAGGAAAGGTTGGGTAAATCCAAATCTTTAGCTGAGGAGTTTGATGCCGATGATAACGAGTCTTGGGAGAACTCTTCTTGTGCGGGTTCTCAATATTCTGACGGTGATGATTCGACGACTTCTTCATCGTCGACAACATCGACGGTGCTGAAGGACTGGAATGGAATAAACTGTTTGGCGCGAAAGAATTGTCTGAGGTCGGCATCAGAAAGCATGTTGTGTGGATTGTTGATGCCAAGGAAGCATCGTTCGAGTCCGTCCGATGAGAACTTTGATGTCTATAGTGGGTCCAGAAAAAATAAAGGGTGATTGATGATGGGGTAAAGATTTCGTTGACTCCCGGGGATCATTCATCAATATACCTGCGATTGTTTTGACCACTTGTAGTGGTTCCAACTTAATACGTTTTAGGTTTTCTTTCAAGGGTAATTTTCTCTCTCCTGTCTCGTATGGGATGTTGCTGTCCTGCGTGTATCATTTTGCTCATAAATTGTCCTCTACTTGAACACTTTGAACTATGTGAGTTGCTTTCTAGTTGTTGGATATATGCCCAATATGAGGATAAACTAAATATGCTTGTAGATTCTCTATTACTTGGTTTGGTTCCTTGAAAGCATTGATCGGTGCAAATTAAGAATTTGAGTATTCAACATAATAGATTTTATCATTGTCTTGTTGATTAGAGATACGATATCTACTGCGTGGAATGAGTGTTTCTATGGCGTGCGATAGAACTGGGCTTTCACTTGTGTGATGATAGAAAAATTAGAGCTCTAACTGGACTTCAATATCCATAACTAGTGCGATAGAATGCATGCCGCTATGGACTGTGATTGAGTTTCATTTGGGCTTTTGAGATATGAGCCGCCCTATATCTCATTTCTTGTTTGCATTTCACTTTTTTTAATCTTTTGGAAAAAAGACAAATACTTTTATAATTTTTAGATATAATACTTATTTTTATCAAAATAATTGTAATAAATATCTTTTATAATTTTTAGAAATATTATTTATTCTTTATTAGAATCTTTGTGGTATGTTATAAATACTCTAGTAACAAATGCTCCTCTTAATAAGGATAAAAATATTAACTTTTATATTATATAAATTCTTAAAATAATATTAATTTTATTATATAATTTCTTATAAATTTAGAATTATTAAATTAAAATATGATATATTTATTTATATCAAATAATTTATACTTCAATTGATAAATTATTGAATTATTTTTTAAATATAATTTTTAGACCTATAAAAAATTGAACAAGTTATTAAAGTAAATTATTGAATATTTTTTAAAAAATAAAAATATTTAAAAATTTTAAATTTTATTATTATTTTTAATTATAATTTGTTCCATCTATTCTTTTTAAATATAACATATTTATTCATTTAGATACATTTGAATTCATAATTTATAATATTGATAAATTAAAAATTGTAAGTGCAACTTGATTTAAATTATTAAATATGTCATAAAAAATAGATGGAATAAATTATAATTAAAAATAATAATTAAATGATAATAAATAAAAAACTAAAATATTTTTATTTTAAAAAAATAATTCAATAATTTAAGGATTTGAATAAGAATTATTTGATATAAATAAATATATCATATCTAAATTTCATAATTTTAAATTTTTAAGGATTTATATTGTAAAAATCAATATAATTTTAAGACTTTATACAATAAAAATCGGTATTCTCATCATTATTTAGAGGAGATATTTGTTATTTCTCAAAAGTATTTATTATAATTATTCTAATAAAAGTTGATAATATTTTTAAAAATTGTAAGAGATATATATCACAGATATTCTAACAAAAAATAAATAATAGTTATGAAAACCGTATAAGGTATTTTTCCTTCTCCCCATTATCTTTTAGTTTTAGAGTTTTGCCTCGTCACAACTAAAATTAGTTTCATCCTACTATGGTGATCTGTAACCATATCATCTGTCGCAAACACGATCTATTGAACTAAATGGAAAATGGATTGGACATGGACATGGATCCATTGCTCTGGTGAGATCTATTTCATTTAAATTTATCAGCCGCCTCAGAGGTCAGAGCAAGTCTATTAGTATTTGTTTTTTAACTGCAGAAGTCTCAGAAGAATTATTAACGGGTGTTGTAATCTTGGTTCGTGTAATTTTTAAAAGGGACGGTAATGGTGCAATGTTAGAGGTGGACAGGAGATGGGGATGGGTGCTGTGCTCGGTAGCTGGTGAGTAGCGTGTTCCATTTAAATAAGTAGCGCAGAGCATGGCATAAATTTGATTGATTGATAATCAATAATCCCCCATTGTTATTTAAATAATTATTTCATTAATAAAAATTTCAGTGTGCCTCGTACAAAGACCAAAGTACGTAGTTGGTGGTAATCACAATTCGCAGAGCAGAGCAGAACAGCACGGAACCAAATGCAGTTCCATTTGATGAATTCTTAGTCGTAGGATTAGGATCGCTAAGAAAGATTTACATCTGTGATCTGACCCAATGGCTCTGCCTCTCCGTCTGGGACCTGCTTTAGGTCTTGGTATCTGCTCATAATCTCCGGATCTTGCGCCCATTCTCTGCATTTCCTTGTGCTGCATTGCTGATGGATCGTTGCAGATCACGATGATGACCGATGTCTTCGACAGAGTGTCAATGTCATCAATATTATTGCCCGAGAATCTCACTCTCTCGATCTCATATTAATAGTAAGAAGTAATAACTAATAAGCAGTAACATAAAAAAAAAAAAAAAAAAAAAAGGGCAATAGATGTTCCTTCTATCTCTCCTCTATAACACTGTTACATATTGTGATCTTAAAGTGAAGTTCGTACCTGCCTTCTTTTGATGTACTTACTATTATTCGGCTGCCATGCCCATGCATCACAGCATGCATAAAAACAATATTTACACTGTACAGGACCTATCCTATTGTTCTGTTCTGTTCTGTTCTGTTCTGCTTTGCTCTGTTGAGAAGAAGAAGCCAAAGCCAAATACTAATCCTAACCCTAGCAATAAATCGAATAAATTTTTACTCATAAAAAAAACTTACTTTTTTTAAAAAAAAAAAATTTTCTTTTCTCTGCAGCTAGCACATAGAATCGCGAGGAAATGCGACAAAACTTGCCAACTTGATGTCCACGCCATGGACAAGGGCAGGATGGCTCTCTCATTATGTTTTGCAACATTTTATTATAGAGTATAGACGTAGTCATAGACTCTTAGACATCTAGTTATGATGTGCTCTTTGACTGTTCTGTTTCTGCAACAATCACACACACACTTCTTGGTAAATTTATAATGCACGTCTAATAATTTCTTGGAATAATTGGTGTTGGTGATAGGGTGTAGTGGATCCGCACGTTTAACACAATGGACATTTATATATCTTATTCAGTATACATTCAAATTACAATAAGTACTTAGATATCTTCAATCTAGCTACCGAACTTATATACTGTACTATACAGCTTTTTGTTGTCCCAATCATTTCAGCTTCAGCGTTATATATAATATACATGCTTGGAAGTGAAGGAAATTCATTTTTAATTGCCATATGTTGATGATCCCTACCATACCCTCTCTTTCTCTTTTTCATGATTGATGATCCTCTTGTTGAAGAACAACGCAAATTTGTGGCCAGAGAAATATGTTGTACAGTTGATGATTATGAAAGAGACTCTGAAGTGTGTGTTTTTGCAGGAAGGCATAGCGGTGGTGCATTTGAAATACCCCACCAACAGCAGCCACCAATTGTCACTAAACTTTCGATAATTCTTTCTATCTGGCAGCACAGTATTTATGTGTTTTTAAATTTAAAAAAAAAAACATCATAAACTCAACTCGAACACATTTTCCACATTTTAATTAAAGTTTCTCCGGATTCAGAATGTTTAACAAGATTAGGAGGAATGGAGGATATAATAGGAGAACAAGAACCCAACCCAACCGTTGATTTTAATTTACTTTTAAAAATAGGCATTGATTAACTAATGAAACCCAAATTGCTTGATATTTAGTAATAATTTTTCCGGTCCTTTAATTTCTTTGTCTATTACTGGCTGGCTCCAATCCACCTACTCAATCGCTATGATTGTACCTTCTACTGTCTTTTCATGTTTGGGTCATTTTGGCCTGACTTAACAGAAAAATTACGTACTTGAAAGAGTCAACTCACTCAGCTCCAAACAGTAGAGGACACTATCATATAAAAACTGCCGGGTACATCCATTTATTAATGAAAAAGTATGAATTCGATGAACCAGCAAAAAAAAAATTGATTATCTGGAAAGATTTATTAAAAATAAGAAGATGTACCGTAGGATTGTATGCAAGAAAAGTCTTGCCAGAAAAATAAATAAATAAATAAATAATTTAAGTGACCATCAAAAATCAATCAACCATCCATTTCCCATCGGTTGATAAAAATAAATTAGTTTTTAAAACCATCGTTTTCAATGTTTGGTTTACCCCAATTCGTGAATGACTTGCGTGTTTTTTATGTCAAATGGATTTGGAATTATAGGGGTTTGGATTCATTTCCTTAAAAAACATCTAAGCATAAAAAGAAAAAAAAAAGCATGAATATATTTATTTTTCTTTTTATAAACAAATAGAAGTGAGACATGACTCAATGTGCATAATATGGTTGGATGGAAGGAATTGTTAAAATGGAGTTGCCACTTGCCACTACCATTCGCATTCAGCAATCCTAACTTTTCAATTCTATTTTATTTATTTATTTTTTAATTAATATAAGATTAAAATTTTCATGAATTATACACTTTCAACCCAAATGTTAAAAGTTCAATCTCCATTGGTTATGAGGCTCCACGTACCACCCATTAAACATGAATAATTAAGTCTAATATTTGCAATGTAATCTATTTTGTTTTTATTATGAATATGAATCTTGTTATGGTTTCGATACAAATTCCATCGGCATTGGCATTGTGTTTGTATTGTTTGTATTCATACATTGAAATGGAATATCCTCCGGGATGCGTTCTTATTCCTTGCTTTGTTTAGTCTTCTGGATCTTTCTGCTTATGTTTTTGGTTCTCGAACGCATCAAACTTTCTCTTTCTCTTTCTCTTTCTCTCATAGAGATTATATAAATATAATAATCTCTCATTAACTCTTTGATTTAAATAATCCCATTACATCTTTTTGTTGGTCATATTGATGTCTGGGATTCTTGTGTTGCGTTGTGTTGTGACCGTACAAATATTGGAATTGTAGAATGACTCAAGCAAATTGCTTTCATTTAAATTTTATTTTAAAGTATATTTTAAATAAGATAATATGTATTTATTAAATAATAAAATAATGTAATAAATAATTTTATTATTTAATAAATATACACCAACTCATTTATTATTTTATTTAAAATATATTTATTTAAGTATTTTCATCAAAATTAGCTCAAAGACCCAAGTCCATCATATGGACATAATCCTCACCTGTGTATCTTCAAATACGATATTGTTCCGAGACCTCCCCTGCAGCACTTATAATGATAGAGCCGTCTCGGGTAATCTATTCGAGCCCACTGATCAGAGAAGTTCTCTTAAGTTATCTACCATCAGAAACAATTATCCAAACCCCCGCTTCGAATGATTCAGTCATAATACTGTGCATGATCTCAGAGCCTCAAGGACACCTGGGACATAGGCGTAATCTATAACACTGTTATATGATGTTAACAAAGCCCTGACATATTCTAGAAAGCACGTCGGGATTCGAAGTCTTAGGGAATACTGATGCTCAGGTCTTGGGAGAGATAGATGATTGTGTTTTGGGGAATC
>JAVXUL010000001.1:15177540-15191300 GCA_035590515.1 Trichilia minutiflora
GCTTCATGGACAATGACAGCAGAAGTGAGTTATATATCTGCAACCCTATCACCAAAAGCAGCAAGAAGCTGGAAGATCCCCCGGGTTTGAAATTTTCAGATTACAGTGCACTGGCACTCTCAGCGAACAGAGTATCACATTGCTATACCATATCAATTGTGAAATCTAAGCAGGTCCCAGGAAATTTTTTCCAGTGGGATATTTCAATTCATATTTATGATTCAGAAACATTGATGTGGGTGACCTCCTGGACAGAGGTGCTGACAGGATGGAGAGGTGGAGATGAGAGCGTCATATGTGACGGGGTTCTGTACTTTCTGATTTATGCAACTGGGGGCAGTGCGCCAGAAAATCGCCATGGCCTGATTTCGTATAATCTTGCAGGTCGATCTTCCCATGGTTTGTTGATAAGGAGTTTTATCCCGGTACCTTGCCCTCTGACATGTGGGCGGCTGATGAACCTGAAGGAGAAGCTGGTAATGGTTGGAGGAATTGGGAAACAAGATCGGCCTGACATAATCAAAGGGATTGGCATCTGGGTATTGAATGGAAAGGATTGGCAAGAGGTTACCCGGATGCCTCACAAGTTTTTCCAAGGATTTGGAGAGTTTGATGATGTTTTTGCGAGTAGTGGGACGGATGATCTGATATACATCCAGAGCTATGGAGCTCCTTCTCTTCTTGTTTATGACATGAACCAGAAGCAATGGAGATGGTCACAAAAGTGTCCCGTGACTAAGAGGTTCCCACTTCAGCTCTTTACTGGTTTTTGCTTTGAACCAAGGCTTGAAATTGTTCCCTAATTTATTTCTTATTTGATTTAATGTGGTGGCGGTGACTAATTGGTCCGAAATTCCCACATTTTTCTTTTTGATTTGTTTTGTCCCTATTATAGGCTGTCATGAAATATTGTTCCAAAAAAGTTTATACAAAATGGCGATATTGATTCTTTGCGTTGGGATAAACAACACTTGAATACAAATTTGAATGTTATTCCCCCATGATTATGCCCGTCTTAAGAGCCACACTTCTATTTTTTGCACCTTTGAGACTTCAATTTTGGCTTGGATGTTTTCATTTTGTTCATTTTTTAAATTTACATTTGATCGCTTCTGCAAAATGTACACTTCATTAATTTCTTTTCTGTTATGATCCATGTCAACCTTAAAGCTATGTGGTTATAACAGCTCACTAGCATGCCCTGAAGGTACTTCTCATTTCCAATGAGCTAAAAGTCTTCTTCAATCTTTCAACTTCCTATGAAAGATTTGGGAAGGCTGGTTCTTCTGTTTCTTTTCTAGATTTGGTAAATTGTGCTATCGCCAAATCAAAAATCTAGAGATTGTTACCTTTCTTTTCTCCCAAAGTCAAAACTCAAGAGATGGGGAGCCATATTCATAAATGGGTCCTTTTACCCATTGCTGGTTTTTCTCAATTGGTGATTATATGATAATTCAATTGCTTCGGGACTATACAGGAATACATTTTTGCAAGCATGGCTAGATTCGGTTTATTTGCTTATGCCAACATTTTATTAATCCTTGGTTGGTTTTAGAACATATATTGCGTTGTCTTGGGTTGCTTTAAACGCCGTGGTTGCAATACGATCGCTTTAATAGCATTTCGGCTGTTGGAGAAGTTATGAGTAGTACAATGTCCTCTTTTTATTTATTTATTTGTTTGTTTTTGTAGGACAGTACACAATTTCCTTTTGGACCATTCAAGTGAATAATTTGTCTGCTTTTAGCGGAGTTGTTTGGTTTACAAACCTTAAACTGAAGAAGGGAAAAACGTGAAAGATGTCATTATTAGCGGTCAGCTCTTTTGGATCGTTCTATAGAATTAAAACCACCAAATTTAATTGTAGTAACTAACTGAGATGCGAAAAATAGTTGGAAGGGAGCCAACAAAGCTCAGAAATTTCTTAAATGTTACTCTGAAAATGGTCTGTTGGGAGATTCTGCAGGAAAATTAAATAAAACAGGGGTGAGCAAGTGTTTGTAGCATTGGTATGGTTTCAGTCTGGAGCTGGGGCGGCCAATTTATACACGATAATCAATCGTACAGCAAAATTTAAAAGAGCGTCTTCTTTCTTCTTTAGTTGTCTTTGAAAGAGCAGAATTGGAAATTTCTCGAAACCATACATGACAGCTGCTTTCCGGCAAGCGAAATCTGCTTATTTATGTACCTTTTCATGGCTTTTAACCAACTTTTCTTGTTGCTGTTGTTTAGTCTTGTCAATGGTTTTAAAATTTGATTTTAAGATATTAATTGAGCTGGAAAAGTTGATTTTTTTGGCTTCTATCACTTTTTTGATATCGAATTAGATTTTTGCTCATAATGGCTAGATCTCTTTCACTCTGTTACGTTCGATTTTCCTTTATGAAGTAGATTCGTAATTGTGCAATTAAGTTTCTTTATGACATGTAAACAAAATTACCAATCTACTTCATAAACAAAATCCCAAAAAATTATACGAGAGCTCGAAACCATTGTTTAAATGTCAGTTTGTGGAGATAACTCTGAGGAAGGATTCTTCACCGTCAAAATCTGGTTCCGCTTCTCTTGTTAAAGGGATCTCCTGTTTTGTCATAAAATGTTATGAATACATAATTCAAGTTATGGAGCTTTATGACTTGCTGAATCAGTTTCCAACCAAATCCACCATCAGAACTTTTTGGTTTTTATTGGGCCTTGGTTGCATTTCTTTACCGTATATTTTCTGTCAACACCAATAAGTAATTTCTTCGTAAGCATTTTCATCAATAGAAAACCCTAAGCCCAATGTCTCCTCACGGTAAGAAGATACTGGAAATAGCCCAAAAATTTCACCGACAGGCCTAGGTCAATTTTAATAATGGGGGACCAACACCCTGAATATCGACAAACCATAATGGCATGAAGACGAGGATAAATATGAATCGAAAAAAAAGTTCTGTAACCTTAAAAAGTAATTTCATTACTTTTGTTCTTTTATTTTCGGTCATCATCGTAGCTTTCAGTAATATGTAATATCATACCAGACATCTATTTTGTGAATATATATTTATAGATTATACGGTACTCGTTTTGAATTCGATTTTCAGTACAAATACAAAAATCACGTATAATAATATAAAATATAAAATAAAATTCTAACCTAACCCTCTTTAATATTTTAATAAAAAAAATTAAATATAAGATAAAATCTTAATCTAACTCTTTTTAATATTTCAACAGAAAAAATTTTCATCATCTTGAAATCGCAGAATCAATCCCCACCATCATACTACCATCTTGGGGTTTGTAATTTCATTACTTGCTTAGCTTATTTCATGATTGCTATTTTGGGTGACTCATATTATAAATGAATATGATGTCTGTGAATATTTTATTAATGCTGTTTGTGTTTGTCCCTTTGGACCACTCTTGATTAAGATACAACTACTTTTCTTAAGTGGTCCATTTGTTCTGAATCCCCTGTTGTCCTTATTGTTCACAAAATTAAATTATACCCTCGTGCTTTAGGATTCAGTTAGTAACGACTACTATGTATAATAATATATCAAAGAGTCTCGTTGTCCAATTGAATGCTCTCCAAGACACACACTCTTTCTTCTGTTTTCTAATGCATAAAATTAGTAAAGCATTTTATAAATAATATATGTAAAGAAAATTACAAATATAAAATTTGTTTCTATGTTATTGACTATGGAATATGAAGAGATCATTTACTCTTTTCATATAACATGACATTTTTTTATGCATAATACCTGTAGATAGTATAAGCTGTTAACTTATTTTTTAAGTGTGGGATTATTATTAACTTTTTTGCGTTGATTTCTTCTTCTTTCAATAAAAGGACTCAAACAAAAGCAAAGAAAGTTGGTTAAACAAAGAATGATAGGACATAGAGGACCACAAGTTTGTCTTATTTAGATAAGGCCTTGTGGTTACAAAGTTTGGTCAAAAACACCAAATCCAAGATCAGCTTTTCATAACATCAATTCGAGTTTGTACAAATATTGTTGGCGCAAAACGTAAACCACCAGTTGGCCCGTCTTAACTCTCTCTCTCAATCGTGCTTGTATAAGTGGTACCGATGCCCTTGTGCCACCCGGCCAATCTAAGCCGCGTGGTTGTGGTAATTAAAGCTTATTACCCTTGTTAATTTATCACACAGAAAGAGAGAAAGCTATAATTGCATATCTAATTTTTAAAATTAAGTTTTAGTTAGCATATCTTAATCGGCATGATTAAAGCTTAATACCCCATTCTCCAAGACATAAATATCCAGTCAGCCATCATTAAAAGTGTAGTTTGCCTATGCGTAATTCAAAGGAATCAATAGTGTTATAGAATAGGATGGAAGAAGTTAAAAGCATGTCGGTCAATGCATATTTTGCCACTTACTTGTCAAATAATTTTTTGGTGCTGACATGGAAATGGGAAATAAATAAACAAAAAATTGTAATAAATTCTCACTTCAAGACTCAATTTCAGTCGCTGAACTAACTGTGAGGAGGAAGAAATAATTTGTATTTTCATTTTTTAGTGAAAAAAGGAGCATGATGGTTGAAACGAAGAAGCATACACAAACACAATTTGAAAATTGAAGACAGGAAGAGAGAGAGGAGAGATGGAAAGAATAGAAAAAGGACTGGAGAGAAAGGGGAAAAAGCAAAAATTCATGGTGAAAAAGTTGAAACACGGCATTTTGGTAGGGAAAAGAGCAGGTCCCTCTACTCCTTCACCCACATGGAGGCTTGAGTTTACATCTCCAAACGAAGACAGTAACGATTATAGAAACTCCGTTGTTCAAGAATTTCTTAATATTCCTACAACCACAGTGTCTGCTAGAAAACTTTGTGCTAACCTCTGGGAGATTCAACCCCACCACATTTCACTTGCCAAAATGCGTAAAGGAGGAGGTTTTAAGCACAAATACAAGGATTTTCATGTTCCAACTAACATACCGCCTGAACCTGACCAGGTACTACTTTTTCAACCCTTTCTTTTTCGTTGTTTAAGTCGCTGGGGTTCTTATTTATTATTTATCTGTTTTTCCTGATTTTGGGTGTTGAATGTTTATGTTTACCCTTTTCCTTAATTTCCGTTGGTATTTTATTATTCTAGGTTAGTTTTTTGATGAGATATTTCTATACTTTTGGTTTGCGAAGACAGAGTTCTTACTTTCTTAGAATTCTAATTTAGTGGCTCTAGTCTAGGAACTACTTTTTTCTTGTTGGCTTCGGTTCACTGGGTTTATTCAGTAATGAAAGTTGATTGAGTAACAATAGGTTTGTGGATTAGATTCTTATTTTTTTCGTTTTCTTCTTGATTGTATGACCTCTGCAGATAGAGTCCATCAAAAAAGGAATTGTGTCAGTTTCACTTTTAATTGCTACATTTTGAATATACCATCTATGGAGCAGGTGGTCAAAGGGTAACCATGTTATACATAGCTTAATCAAAATGTTTGAGTTGCATTTGAAAAGCTTTTTCTTTAGTGCATTTGTCTATATCTCCTCGATTTAAAATTAGTGGAGGCTTTTTTATAGATGGTGAGCTAGGCCACTTGAAACATGACAGAAATGAGAAGCAAACGTGAATAGAGGAGGTTACAAGAAGTTAAATTCCTTTTTTTTACCCTCTGGGTGTCATATTTAGTGAAGAGAAAAAGAAGTGACGAACGGAGGATTGTTTTTAGTTTTAGATACCAATGGTTAGCTATTTTCCTCTGTTCGCAAAATTTAGAAAGCATAAATGTAATTTACCTAAATCGAAAACTCAGAAATTACCAATATCTAATCTAACTTCTGCACGTCTTGCAATCTTTGCATAAGTAGTGGGTGTATATGATTTTTTCTTCATATATGATTCTACTGATTACGTAAGAACACTATAATTTGGAAGAACTTGTGGGTAGTGGCACAGTGAAGTAACTACTGTTATTAGAAACTCTAGCATAGAAAAGAAAAGTTGAATACACAAACACCTCTTTTCAAGGTATCTCAATAGGCAATTACTTAACATTTCTATCGTTTCCTTTCAGCTTTTTGCTGTTGTTAGGACAAAGCATACCTCCAATATTCAACCTATGTTTGTCCAATCTCTAGAAGAGTTTTAAAATTTTTCTCTAATGTGAAAATAGAGATTTGATATATGACACTGCTATTTGATATATTTGAGTAGTGTTCCCTTCTGATAGAGCAACTAATCATGACCTGCAATTCATCCAGCCAGAGAGTGCGAGTAGCTTGAGGAGGCATCTTGCCGTGTCATTAATGAGACACCGTGAATCAGTTGAAAGAAATAGTCGTGCTCTGCTGCCTGTATCTCCTGCAAGTTATGGTAGCTCAATGGAGGTGAATATCTGTGTTCCTTTGTATTATATTTTTCCCTAGACGAGTTTCTTACAGTGAATTGAATGATATGGAAATATTCTCTGGAGTTTGGTTATAAGTCAGTGAGATATGGAAGTATGAGTTGTATGGATGTGGTTCCTAGGAGAACGGATACCTGTAATAGGGGAAAGACTCTTCAATTGGAGAGGTTTCTTCTTTTTCCTGATAAGATTTAAGTATGAAAGAGCTAATGAAGAGGGGCAAAGGAAAAAAAATGCTAAGTCTGTGAGTGATGTGCAGTGAAATGCAACTAGGATGCTGCATGCTGTTACTTTTTATCTTTTTCTAATTTGCACAAATATAAACTTGTAAACATATGGTACCTTTTTCCATTAAAGTCTGTTACTCTAATGATTATAACAATATTGATTAGTTCATATAAAGAACTAAACGATATTAATTTCTTTGATCAATTGAGATATTATTTACCCCTTAATTTTGGAAATGTGAAATCAAATTGTTGTGAAATTAGTATGTTTCAAAATCTATAATAACCTTTAGCACTAATTATTTTTCATCATTAAGAGATGTGCCAACAGATTTTAGATATGCCAACTTGGACTGTTGTAATGTTTGAGCGAGTGCATATATCTGTCATTAATCGTCATAATGGATTTAGATTTCCTCTCCTTGCAGGTAGCTCCTTATAACCCAGAGGTCACTCCCACCAGCTCTTTGGATTCTAGGGGCAAGTGGTGTGAGTCAAGTTATGGCCTTAAAATATCCACGGAGTTACTGAAGGTACTTAATCGAATCTGGAGTCTTGAAGAACAACATGTATCCAATGTGTCCCTGGTGAAAACTCTAAAGATGGAACTAGATAATGCTCAGGCAAAAGTAAAGGAGTTGCTGCAAGAGAAGCAAACAGAAAGACTAGACATGGATCACTTAATGCAGCAAGTTGCAGAGGATAAAGTTATCAGGAAAAACAAGGAGCAAGATATAATCAAAGCTGCGATTAGTTCAGCGAGAAATGAGCTCGAAGATGAGAGGAAATTAAGAAAGCGCTCAGAAAGTCTGCACCGGAAGCTAGCTCAAGATCTTTCTGAGATGAAATCTTCTTTCTCTAATGTTTTGAAAGAACTTGACAGAGAGAGGAAAGCAAGGATTCTACTGGAAAACTTGTGCGATGAATTTGCCAAGGGAATTAGAGATTATGAAGAAGAGGCTCGATCGCTAAGACACAAGCCAGATACAGGTCATGATCATATGAAAAATGCTGACAGGTTAATCCTACATCTTTCGGAAGCTTGGCTTGATGAGCGGATGCAAATGAAGGCAGCAGAAACACAAAATAATTTCACAGAAAAGAATACAATAGTGGACAAGTTAAGTCTTGATATAGAAAACTTCCTTCAAGCAAAACACTTCTCTAAGGCAAGGAAACATAGTAATTTGTCTGCAAATGAGCTAAACAAAAGTCGTTCTTATCATCGGTCTTTAGAATCCTTTTCCTTGAATGAGGCTGTCAGTAGTCCTCAAGAAGCAGCTTGTGAAGAATATTCTATGGATGTTGATTTACAATGCCCTGAACTAGACAAGAGTGCAAGTGGGAAACAAAGCAAAGGCAACTCCAAACAACGTGGAGATAATACTACAGAAGGCTATGTTGAAGGATTGGTAAATTCAAAACCGGGAAAGAAAAACGTCAGATCAAGGGAGAAGAATATGGGTCGTAAAATGTTCAGTTTGCAATCTCAGTTTAATAAAGACGGTGGCGCCAGAACCAAGACCCAATTTCCAGATTGGGAACAGGGTGAACTTGAAGGGGAGATGCGCGGGCCTACCCAAGAAGGTTTACATGAAAGAAAGAACAAACATGGTGGGAATAGTGGATTGAACTCTAATCATGTGGTCAATGATTTGCTCAGAAATCATTCCTTGTCATCAGAAGGTGATAAAATTCATCCTGAGACTGGTTTAAGAGATGATTCGTGTGTACAATCTCTCACAGGTCATGCCAGTCCAGTGCAAAAGTGGATGTCAAAATCGATATCCCCAGATTTTGAAAAATCTGAATCATCTTTGAAATTGCCAAGAGTAATAGCTAAGGAGAATACACTGAAAGCCAAATTACTAGAAGCAAGGTTAGAAAGTTTGCACTCTCGTTCAAAACACTCCAAAAGTTTCTTATGAGTGAAAAGACCGGTAGAATTCTGGTTAAATGCTAGTGGCAAATGTTTGCTTGTACTTTCGGGATTACCTATGTATCCGAGAACTCTATGATCTCACAAGGATCAACTTAAATTTAAGCCCACTAAGCTGTTTCTGTTACATAAATCATAAATTCAGATTTATTCTAACTGAAGCTGAGGTGGTTGCAGACTTTTACATCCTTGATAACTTCTGTGTACATGAGAAATCACAGCAGCAATAACCCAAAAGCATGTTTACTGTCAAAGTTGCTTTTGATTATTCGAACAAATCATGTAGTGTGTCCTACTGTACTTGCTGCCTCCAACATATTTGATTAATCAAAAGCAAGCTAGAATCTGAAACATGTTTCTGACAGTGACTAGTGATACTTGAAATGTATATAGATACATATAAAATCAGCATTATTAATGAAAAGACTTGTACATGGAAATGCCCCATAATCCACCAAACCATCAGCGAATAAGGTCGAAAGAAAGTGCTTTACCAGGAATTTTGTATAACGCACTTAAGATATTTGGCCATTTTATTCTACTTCTGGCAAAACTGATGTCAACAACTGCCTTTATTCACTACAATAATATTAAGTTTTCGTTCTATAATTGCTGCAAAAATGGACGAAAGTAAAATTATTCGAGGGATTCACTTTTGCTTTTAGGTCAAACTTTGGGACTTAACATGTCATGTCATAATTTTTTAAAAACCTATGATGGGTATTGGCTTGGCCCACACTAAAGCGAAAAAATTTTGAAATCTCAAGCATCCCAATCGATGCAACTTTTAAATCATGGTGGGGAACAATTATGTGACGCCATTTCCACCAAGTAGTTTTAAACTCAATTTTCGTTCAAAGAATCCAAGCACCATTACTGAAAAATCTTCAACACCAAATGGGATTCTCAAATTCAGTTTTTATTAAAATCCTTGAGACAATAACCAACTTAATTGCTCATAGTTATAGGTAACTCAGCCAATAATACTCATAAATGGAAAGTTACGAGGAAAAGATACCCATAACCACTAATTTCCATGCGCGGTGCAACATTATATCTCATTAAATTTTTTGGCAAAAGAAAATCCGATTCTGAGATTTCAATATGCTTTCAAATTTAACGATCCAAATTACATCTAGGGCTCACTTATGAGCCTATAAAAGCACCCCTTTCCTTCCTCAAAATGCAACAACAAAGTCCTTTAATTCTCTGTTATGTAATATTCATATTGTTTTTTATTGAAAATTTTGGTGTTGTTTTAGAGTTACAATGGTGGTAAATGGAGCTCTCTGAACTCCAACTCTGAAAGGAGGTGATGGTAGACCACGGCTGCTAGTTCATGATCACCCATGATTGCGAAAAAAAGGTTTTGGCGCAGTCTAAGGGTTTCCATAAACTTGGAGACGCGGTTACCTTGATCTTTTTGGTATTGGAGTGAAGGGAGCTCCAATTTTCTTTCTAAGATTCCCTTCCTTTATATTCCTTTGATGCTTCTGTGGTGTTTTTTTTTTCTAACTTTTCTCAGTTATTCTGGAAAGGATTGCATGCATGTTCGGTCGATTCATCATTCATCATTCATTGTCATTGTTTTGTTTTATCAAGAATCAAGATCCTAAACTATTGTTTAGTTTTACCAAGAATCAAGATCCTAAACTATCTGACCCGACGCTTAAAACAAAATCTGTAAAATAGATCATTAACCAAAGCATTGGCTGAAGAACCATGCAACTCATTCTTATGCATCTACCAGACCATCAAGGCTGGCTTTTTGTTTGCTGCTTCGTTGATGCCTGTTAAAAAAAATAGTCTATTGCCAGTCACTGCTCCTAACTTCTTACGATGGAAGTAAGGAAAGAGATAGCTGTGATGTCGCCAAAATAAGAAGGAACATTTATTATTCCAATTTATTAATTTCTCTTTAAAGTTGTATATGCATGGAAGACTGATTTCAACCTTCCTTCGGTAGCATTCTTTAAAATTTTTGCTTATTAACAAACCTTTTTGTGCTTGGCTTGTTACCTCTAGTTTGAATATAAAAATGGGACTTAGGTTTTAAATCCTGCTCCTCCACATTAAGAAATTGTTTCCACTATATTTTTATTATTTATTTTAACTTTGAATAAATACTTTCAACACATCAATCATTGAAGAATAATGTCTCAATATCTGTATGACACCTCTCGTGAATTGATACATATTTTTCAATTTGAAAACATATATTTGAGGTTAATTAACTATTATTAATAAAAAGTAATGAAGTATTAGTGACTCGAGATCAACACTCTTATTTAATCTCGCTCTATGATACTAAAATTATTTGCATATAATCAAGTAGTAAAATACATGGCTCCCCATGTTTTCAAATTTATTTTGTCAATATAATTATTTTCGTTTAATAATCATGATAGTGTAAAAGAATTTTTAAAAATCTGTTATTTCCGTTGACTCAAACCATTTATTTTTTTTAATTTGACAGTTTTCTTCTTGACTTCGAAGTTCGAACACCATCAAATAAAATTTGAAACTCTTTCTTGCTAAATTTGCAGTGAGAACTAGTAACACCAGTGATAATTTGTAAATCGAGAAATGGAGAGTTAATTGAAAGTGATCGACAATGACGAAACAATAGTAGCATGCTTGACTTTTTAGAGATTTTAAATGGTTAAGCTCTTTGTTTTGACGGCAAAGTGGCAGCAAAGATGGTTCAGATTTGATCTCCAAAGTGTTCTCAAATTGTCGATACTATGTAATCGACAATTAATAATGATCATAATATGGCAGCTGGCTGTGGTGGCGCTCATATATAGATATAGATATATGGATTATTTATGAAATGGGACATTTGTGGCTTTTGCATTGTTGTTGAAGAAGAATGATTTTGTCGTTGATGGATTTTGTTGCAAATTTGGAGAATAAAATTGAGAGGTGGTTGTTTGATGCTTGTTTATGTGTTGGTTTTGAGACAATTTTGATTTTTTTCATTCCAAAGCAAATTTTTTATTTGTTGTTGAGATGCAAATTCTGGGTTTAAGATGTATAAGCAAGTGATGGTGCTGAAATTGAAATGATAGTGTTTCGTAGAGAGCATGCAAGCTACGAAGAAGCAGTGCACAGGCACTTTTAGCAAAATGCCTGAGCCAAACCACTTCAACCATCAAAGAACCGCAAAGTATTATAACCAAGCAATTAAAAAGTTAGATATTATTTGAAAATTTTTCAAGAAATTTATAGTAGGAAATTCAGCAATATGGTCAAAAATTTTGGCCATTAATGTTACATTTTTTTAATTTAAATTCATGAACTGTAATATGCAAATAATATTAAAGGATTGCTGATTGCTTGAACTCCTCCCTATGTTTGGACTGGCCGAAGCTTTCTTGATTGTTATTGCTAGTATTCAGTTTTCACCATGTTATAAATGGAACAGTAAATCCACACAGATTTTTTGTACTAATTTCACGATCATTAGTAGCCTGGGATTCCGCTTTCCATCTAATTCGAAAGCCACCGACTGACTTGACTCCTGTGTCTCTTCTTCAGCCATTTTTCCGTGATGCCTGAGACCCAAATTCACTATATGAGCTCTCTTCCACTGACAATCGGAAAGGAATTTTAAGGCAGACTATACCAGCTGCTAGTTCATGAATGCCCCCATGGCTGCGATATCACAATATGCTCGCAGAATCAGGGTTTGCATGATGTCGGAGAACTCCGTTGCCTTCATCTTTTCAATACTTGCGGTGAAGATTGAAGCATGCTCTAAAATCGAGTCTCAGTTTTATATATGTTATGAAATTGTATTTGAATTTATAATTTCTCCATGAAAATACATTATGACTTAACTCTTGGTATATGATATGATTTTCTTTGTAGCGTCCATTTGCTGTCATGAGCTAGCTAGCATAAATATGTTTCTCGGAGTCGGATGCAGAGAACCAAGTATTCTAATAGTAGAAGAATTGATAGATTTTGATTTGTACATCGATCTTAATTTCTTGTTTCACAATGAAATTGTTTACCGTGCTCAAGGAGTAATACGACAATCAATCTCAACGTGCTTAATCCGTTTAAAAAAAAACAGTTATAATGTTAGTGTTAGAATAGATAGGTTAGTCTTTTATTATATCCACAATTCCTTTTTTATTGAAATATTTTTTTATTATATAATTATCATATATAGTTTATTTCAAAATTAAATAAAATTTTTGGTCGCCTAACCCATTGCAAAAAAGTTTGATTATTCGATTTTTATTAAACGTAATCAAGTTCGTTTCATTAGATCATTGTCTATGGTCCGTTGATTTCCCTCTCAATGATATTGATAGCCATCATCGTCCGTCATTATTGTTATTATTTTATTCCTCTCCATTTGGTAAGTCAAGTCAAGACATCAGCAATGAAAACAACAACGAAGTAAATACCATCCAGGGATGCGTCATTAATAATATTATTTAATATATTAAATTATAAAATTTTTGTAAATAAGAATATATTTTTATAGTTTCCAAAAAATAAATGTTTGACAAGAATTTAGGTAAATTTTAAAATAATTTAAATCAGTGCTTTATTTAATTTATGATTTTATTATTTAAAAATAATTAAAATAAAGGACTTATTTATTAAAATGATTCTTAATTTATTATTTCACTAAACTTGAAGAAACAAATAATATTATTACTAAGCGAATTTATGAATCCTCAATTCGTAATTGGAATCTGTCAACATTCTTTCAAATAAAAATTTAACACGTTCACGTATTTTTAAAATTTTCGGTGGACACGCACGGTATTCGTCCATATTGTCAACTTTTTGAAATTTCAATCATTTTTGGTCGTTCTTTCGAAACCACGATCTCCCGGCAAAAATACGGTACACGAATACGTAGAATCGTAGATCATAGGAAGCATACTTTTTTTTTTCACTTACAACATGTGGTGGTATCTGTCAATGGAGGTAGTGCGCTCAAAAATGCAAATGAACAAAAGATGAAAAAAGATGTTTCCTAATCACAGATGGAATTATAATAAACAGAAATTATTACAATATTAATATATAATTACAAGTAAGAGATTTATAATGAGTTTTACTAATAAATTTTTTTAAAATCTTTATTAAAATTTTCACATTTAATAAATTATATTTTTAATATCTTAAATTTTATTATTAATTATTAATATTAAAAATTATGAATAATAATAGTATTAAAAATATTTATTAATAAAATTTA